>DWTW01000156.1:0-19903 GCA_018246275.1 Papilio slateri
GTACATTAGCGATAGCCTTACAAGGCTAGGCTAGACTAGGCTTCGAGACTAAGCGGCTAGAGTACCGAATCTATTGCTGTAACAGTGACACATAAGATATTATTTATGACTAAGGAAGAGATTTTCTCCAGACTTCCGGAAAATATTTCAGCGGCATTAACATCATTCATAATAATTCTATAACGTTAAGTTCTTTACTACAACACAACTTTGATATAAATTTCATCTAGAACGACAAGACTCTAAGTTTTCGTGGGTTATATTTTTTATAATGATTTCGTGATCATTATCATCTCCAGCTGAAAAATGTCTACTGCAAGACGTACACTCTTGCTGGGCCGTGCAGCCGTGCAAAAGGTCTACCATCATCAGTGGTCACTCCCACGACTGACCAGCTATCAATCAATCTAGTAAGAAGCAACCTGATAAAAGTTAAGTGAATTAATAATAGTGTTTATTATTCAAATAACAAACTCAACACATTTTGCATAATATATGTTGAATCGCGAATAAAATATAATAGTGGGTACTTGTACAAATCTCTGTCAGAAAATGGGACAGTAAAAGCCTGGTACTACACACGAATATTCTGTTCCGATCGGATTTGCGCGGCTCGCCACAGCTGTAACGAAGGTAGCGTACCCTAAGCTTTGATACTTGAGCTCCAAATTAATACGATACAAATACGTAAGGCTATGTAACTCTATGTACTAAATTTAATATTATATACACAATCCTGTAAGTCGTTGCGGTTCTGAGGATAACCACTCGTCCTGAACTAATTGGAATACACGACCAATTTACTGTGATATATCAAGTTACTGAGGTACTCGCCTTATTATACTGACGAGTAATAATTCTTACAGTACAAGAACTATTAAGAAAAATAATCTCTAAATGCCTTGGAACAAAGGAAGACAGGCAAGATTAGAAAGCCGGTCCGATGTCAAAGCCATGCCACGATGCCAGCCAAAATTTGTAGCGAGATTAAGATTGAGAGATTTCGTTTACTCGATAGATGTAGTAAAATTCTGCTGTGGGGAAAAACACGTGGAATTATGTGAGTGAAATATCTATTATAAACAACAAACAAATAAAAGGACAGTGTCTATTATCACAAATCTGACTATGATTTCAACCCGATATGGAGCTTCCGTCATGATCATCGAAGACCTAGGCGCGCTCTGGACTTCCCGCTAGACGAGACGTTTATCGCTGTAGCAAAGATTCAACAATTTCGCAAATAAATAAGAACCGCCCTCGCCTGCGAGGACGGCCAACATAGTCGAGATACGACCACATACCTGGCAAGGTATTTTCACCCGTTTATAATAGAAGTGTTGCTGGAGTTTCTTCTGCCAATTCTGCTCCCAGCGCTTACGCTTTCCGAAGTGGTAGTAATGCTAGCTGTAGCAATACTTCTAATTAGATAATAGTTACCGATCGCGCCGAGGTCCGGCCCTCTCGGCACCCTCGAATCGGAATGCTAAGCGCGTATTGAGTGACACACCAAGCCGAGGCCCCCTCGCAGGTTCCCTTGATCCCAGTCACTCCATGAAGCGTCCTCCGAAGGGATCAAAGGGCTCGGCGGAATCTCAACCAGGTTATAATAATAAAGTAATAGCCCGAGCCAAGGCTCCCTAGGGAGCCTTGGAGCTTAGTTACTGTAAGAGGCTTAGGTTAAGCCCCTTCTGCGCTCTACCTCCTCACACCCGTTATAGTTGTAGATGCCTCCTGCAGGCAAACAGTGACAGGCCAGTCAAAAGAAAAAAAAAACAATTTGGGAAGAAAAATTTATTACGTACTAGATTCCCATTAGTTTTTGTCCATTGCGTGCTATGTTTCGGATTATGGGCGTAAGCGTTTTCTATTGCCGCGACACAATGCGGACTCGTTACACTCCGCACACGACAGGGATAAAACCGACTGCGAAACGACCTGCCCTACAAATACTACAGCCATTTGTACGTTACTTAATGATCATTTTAGTTTAAATCGTTTATGTGTATGAAACAGGCGTGACTCTGAATGATCGGATTAAAAATAGTCTTGTGAGGAAAAAGTATGGCTTGAAAGATGATGTGAGTAAAATTGAGAAAGGTAAGCATGTCAAAAGAGTTAATGCCGTCGAGATGCGATCCTTAAGAAGCATGTTAGGCGTGACTCTGAATGATAGGATTAAAAATAGCGTTATAAGGGAAAAGTGTGGCTTAAAAGTGGATGTTGTGACTAGAATTGAGAAAGGTATACTTTGGTGGTTCAGGCATATTAAAAGGATGAATGAAAAGAATGTGGCGAGACAAATCTATGTTGCAAAAGGGAGTGGCAATGTTGGAAGGGATCGTCCTAGAAAAATCGTGTCAAAAATATTTCTGTCAGAATAATAACATACTAAAGAAAGGCCATAAAAGGAGTACTCTTAACCTACGAGTATGTATGCGTAGATGTAAGGATGTTGAAGAACCGAGAGAGGTGTGTCAAGATCGCGCCCAATGGAAATCCGTAATCTCTGCCTATCCCTTTCTGGGTTACGGGCGTGAGTGCATATAACCCACTTGTGTACAACTTTACTCTACCTATATATTCTCTATTTATTAAACAATGACTTATGTTGATTCGTGTTGTATTTGGCGTGCTTTGTATTTTGTGGTACTATTTTAAGAAATTTCAATTTGAACAAATTGTGTCAGATCGGGGGAAAAGATAATATCAGGATTATAGCGCGCCTGCAGCTTATTGGAATAATACATTTTCATGGAAGAAAAATCTTTTTTCCTAACTTTAGTAAAAACATTAATTTTAAACTATATGTAAAATTTGCGTTAATAGTAGAAACATATACGCTTTATGGTGACTTTTAAATCATTGTTTTTGATGAAGTTACGGGGAAATTTGGCGGGACCTCAAAAATAACTACGAGATTTACCAAACGGTTATGATGATTTTAGAATAAATAGCATTTATTGTTGCTTTAATCAGAAACAATGGAATATACAACCATTGGATTATAGTACGACATACATCACCGATATAATGTGAATGCTTCGGATAAGGCATTAAACAAAACAGGAACGGGCAACCTCTTGAGTTATAAATACGTGCCGACCTGTGTGGATGTATTCACGCTCGGTAATACTTGTGGTAATGTCTTAGATAAACATATCCGTGGAAGGCCAATAACAGGATACTACGGTGCAGTTTCCGTTAAAAATTGACTTTTACCTTCAAATGTGCGTAAAAGTTAATATACTGGTCTGTTTTTTAGTCATTTATAGTGTTTACATTTCGTGGTTTATCAGTATATCTTGTTATTACATCTCAAGCTGGGTTCGAATTCAACTGAGGCCAAACGGGCATGATTTTTTTAAACACACTTCTTTTCAGTTATAAACAGGCGATATTTTTTGTTGTGTTTGGGGATTCATAATATGAACGGTGAAAAGCGATTAGTAGTTTGTATGTCTACGTACCAAAGTTAAGTTAAAAGACGTGAGAGCTTAATTTATTTTATTGATTTTACCGATTTTTACCGAGTTATGACCGACATGGATTCCCGCGAAGATTCGAGTGCTGACATTAATCACGATATGGTTGTTAATGACATGTTTGACAACATGTTCTAGTTTTTGAGTGCTGTTGTTAAATTAAATTTAGAAAAACATCAATACGTGTACTCAAAACCTCTAGCCGGCCACTGTGTGAATGTGGGATCGTCCCCAAAGATGGTCACACAGATCTGTCCATCTTTCTTTCTACCCTATTCCCACCGACCCTATCACGACCGTAGTCCATACTGTAATAGGTTTTTGGCTATAGTTTTTTTACGGCCAGCCGCACGCCAAATTATCAAAATAATTTACTATTTATTTATTTACTATTTATTTATTTACCCCATGTTCAAACAAGTTATACATTTGGTTGGACATGGTTCACGACAGGAATCGAATGGCGCGATTCGAACCCACGACCATATTGTGCATGGTTCGTTGTCAGTACCCTTAACCATTGGGCTATTGGCGTTTCTTTTTCCAAGTCATCTAATAATATTATAATAGATTTAAATAAATCTGTAAAAGTTTCAAAAATAAGTATCAAGAATTAGAATCTACATTAATCAACAACAAATTTATATTTGGAGTGAATCCAATGCCGACAACTTTTACCCCGAGGGCACGCCCAATGGCGCCGCGAGGAATGGTGGATTTAATTGCAGTTATTTTTAAATGTTTACATTTGGAATACACACATTTTTTTAACTTGAATCATAGTCATTAAATCAATAGTTGTAAAGATTATTTTAAGATCTCAATTAGCTTTATATCCTGCTCTGTGGTACCAATCTAAGTCCCATGTAAAGATATTCTTTTACTTATTTAAAGGTAAGTACTTATGTACTTATGTTGGTGACATATACATATATAATTATATATGTCACCAACCGATGGCGAACTTCGTCAGCTTATAATCCGACTAGCCATATTAGTGTCAAAACAAGCACTTAACAAAGCGTGTGTGCGCGTATGCGTGTGTGCGTGCACGTGTGCATGTAGTACGTAGGACTACTGAATTTGAATCAATCTCTACATGCATATTTCATTAGATTTTTTAGTCATTTTTTTTACTTCTTGTCTTTACTGTTTTAGTTCATTTCTGTAAACAGGTGTGAGGGCGCGGTTGTACGCAATTCCGGCGCCGCCCCGGGCCACATCCAGCCCCGGCTCGATTGTAACTTGAACGATGGAACAATACAACGCATTGTTCCCGGCGCCCGCTGCCCGCGAGTTCACTCTTGACTCTTAATGTCCGCTCAGCTTGCATGCTTTGCTGCAATTTGTTCTGGATTATTCAACGCCGAAGAATTTTTTTTACATTATTGTTTCGAGATTTCAAACGAAAGCTTGCAAAAGTATTTGAATAACGTTTTTTTAAATTTAGAAGCATCATTTCATTTAAGTGAGCTTGGCACGGGTCTGGCACACCTCTCGCTTATCTAAACGAATATTATAAAGAGGAAAGATTTGAATTATTTGTTTGAATTGAATAGGCTCTGAAACTGCTGGACCGATTTGAAAAATTCTTTCACGATTAGAATCCTGCATTATCACTAATGAACATAGGATAGAATATTTAAAAAAAGTTAGGGATGCGTATAAAAACTTCGATAATGTAACCCAACATGCAAAAAAATACCAAAAAAATCGCTAAAGGTCTTAACAAGACAACTTGATAATTGTTATTCCAATTATTTTTAAGCCAGAATTACACTGTATATACTTATATAGAGAAAATTTGTAATTTTAATAGATACTTTTTACGAGCATTTTATCGCGTATTGTAACTATGTAACCTAAATTGACGAGGGTCGTTAATAATAATTACTAAGTTATTTTCCCTTAATCATAAAAATATCTTCCATCGTCTATCGTCAATTAAACTTTCATAGCACGGCATGCACAGTACGCAGTAGCCAACTGTTAGCTCACGGTGTCGGGGTTCGATTCCGAGGCAAAGGGAGTAAAATAATTTATTGATGACTTTAGTTACATAAAATAATAACGTTATGCATTATCAACGTTCACATGCTCGTAGGTTATGGGTATTTCTAATATCCTTTCTATAGAGCGCCACCGATCTGATCTATATAATAGGACGTACCAACATTGCTACTTCGAACTGCCCTCGAATCGGAATGCCAATCGCGTATTGAGTGACAACCCAAGCGATCCCCACTCGGGGGCCCTTAAGTCCAGTCACTCCATGGAGCGTCCGCAGAAACGACCTAAGAGCTCGGCGGCCTCCCAATCCGGTAATAATAACAAAGTAACGGCACGAGCCGAGGCTCCCGAGGGATCCCTCGAGCTTAGTTACTGCAAAGAGGTTTAGGCTAAGCGCCTCCTGCGCTCGGCCACCTCAAAGCCACCAAACTACCAAGCCAAACCTTTTCCAAACAACATAAAGTTAAAATAAAACCTGTTTCTTCCTGCCCGTTTCCCACTCTATTTGGGATCGGCACAGTAAGACCGTAGTCCATACTGTAAAACAAAACTATGAAACTATCGTGGGCTATGTGTTAAATATAAGAGCTCTCTATTTCACACCTTGATTAGGGGAGACACACTAGCAGTTGGCGTAAGGCAGCATTCCCCATTGTCTGGCCACATTACCGGTTACTCCAACGGCCGTCGGATTTACGATCGAAGTGTCGTAATTTATCTTAGCTGGCAGAAACTAAGCCACGGCTTTAGGTAGACATGCATTAATCCCGCGCGTCAGCAATTTTACGCACCAAAAAAAATCCAAAGTATGAATACCAATATTATAAGGAGAAAAGATTTGATTGTTTGTTTGTTCCGGATAAAATCAAAAACTATTGAACCGATTTTATGAAATAATGAAAATTCTCCAATAGAAAGCTCTTGTATCGTCGTGTAACCTAGGCTTTATTTTGTTTATTTGTCTATTTACCTACCCGAGCGAAGCTGGGTCGGGTTGCTTGTAATCGGGTTGTTGCCGTATTGCAAGTTGGGATTAATTAATAGTTAAGAAGAGAAGGGGAATAAGAAGCCCGGCGAGGTGTTGACGTCCCAACGGCATTGATATTGTACAAGAAACTACAAAATGTGCTGCGCTGGCTTTTCATACATTATTTTTTGAATTAGAATGTTTTACACTATAAAGTGGCTCAGAGCATCGGGTCACCTCATGTTAAGTGATTGTACCGCTCGTCGACATTTTTTTTTTTATAAAAGAAGGTTGCAAACGAGCTAGCGGTACACCCGAAATTAAGTGACAAGCAGGTGGAGCAACAAACTAATGAGTTGCAGATGCGTTGCCTACCTTTAATGGTCAGAGGATGGGGAGAATGGGATAAATAGAAAAAAGGATATTTCCTCTTTCTATCTATTCCTTCCCCCGTAAAATCTTCTTCCCCTTCCCATCCTTTTCTTATTAGAATTTAATAAAAAAATAATAATAGGAAGGGTCTAGTATTTAGGCCTCCGGCACCTCACTCATCAGACGAAACGCGGAAAAGCTTCTACTTAACGCCTGTCTTCTGTGAGGTCGTGGTATTTCACCGGTCGAGCCGGCCCATTCGTGCAACTGATGTTGTTGTTGCGGGCTGTACCACTGTTACAACTTACTGTTACTGTTACTAGTCTTATTATTTATGAATTGTTAGACATAGTTGTACCAGGTAAAGTGCCAGTTTTATAAACGATCCTATGATTGGCTGCGGAGGATTACTTCTACAAGTTAACATGTAATTTTCTTACTGGGTGGTTATATACAATAGTAATAAGTATTAAGTTCAATATTACTATGGCTTTTATTCTCAATGTGAAAAATAAAAAAGCTACAAGTGTTAACGCTCCGTTTGCGTGCTAATTGATGCGTAGATCCTGAGTTCGAATTACAGCCAAGGTAAAATGTGCAACAATATACACTGCATAATGTGCAATATTCCCGTGTTCCGATATCTGAGGCATCAAGCGATGGTGCGCTTTCAATCTTTCAACATACAATTTGAGTAAAAATGATGATGTAGAGCAGGGGTCGCCAACTAGTTTTAAGAGAGGTTCGGATACAGTTGAAAAAATTTATCGAGGTCCGGATACCGTTGATTTTTTTTATCGCGGACCAGAAAAAACATAAGAGGTTTTCAAGCGGATGAAAATAAGGCTAGTAATATAAAAAATAATTTGAATTAATATGTAGGTATAATGAATAATATTTAGCGGTTCGAGTTACGACATTCCGCGATCCGGATACGGACCGCGGAATTGCCGACCCCTGATGTAGAACTTTTACAAATATAAATAAAATAGTTCATGTTTGTTATTCTAACGTCAAGGGTAAATATACTCTATGATGAGAAGTTTTCATACAAAAGCGTATATAACGTATACAAAAAATAAGTAGCATAGTTTTTTTTTAATTAATAAAACTGCAACTAATCAGACATCTCTTATGCTGAGAATATCGAACTTATACTGCACTTTGTTTTATTTTAGAAGATATCTGATTGACAATTACAGATTTCGCTTTTATCTCCAGTTTTGTTTTATAGCTCCAGAATTAATACAAAAATCTTCCGTATGTTTAGAACGTTAAACAAGAACGTTACAAGAACGGCTAATAGGTAAAGATCGTTCTACAGTCCTGTCTACATATTTTAGATGTCAAACTAAACTAACAAAACAGTTGTCTGTTTGTTGTATCCTTTAAAATAAGCGACCGATAAATATAAAAATGAATACGTTAAAACCCTTTTGAATTCGTATGAAAATAGTTTACGACTGTGAGCAACCATGTAGAAGCTTACGTTTACGACGCTCTTAAAAAACAGCTTCCGGAGAGGAATATTAAGACGATATAAAAAAATCGGTAACCCGTCGCCGTTGGTGTGTGATAACTAGGGAGTGAAAAATAAACATTCCGATGCAAAGGGTCTGGTATTTATTGGGTTCTTATTTGGAATAGGAAATACTTTACTTCAACCCGAAAGATGACAAAGTTAAATTAGAATAAGAAAATAGAAAAAGAAAATATTTCAAAGTGAAACTTTAATAATCTTACGGCCGGGGGTGCGGTCTGCGTTTCATAAGGTTAGGTTTAAAGCCAATATTTTAGCGACATTAATTTGCTAATAAACAAAATGGAATGGATAACTATAAAATAAAGCAAACAAAAAGAAAAAACTAGCTGGTTCTTTTTCTTCATCGTTAAGGAAGGACCATACATTACCGAACCGCAAATAACACAATCCAAATTGTGTCAAGATAGCAGAGTGGTTAAGTGGGATATTTTTAAGTCAAATCTTAGATAACAACAAAAAAGGCACAGGGCACACACTGAATTAACACAAAGGATGATGTTAATAAATGATCGTTGCTATATACAACTTTTAATATTGTATTAAAAAAATAAAATCAATTTGAATTTTTGCTTGTGTTCACCGTAAAAATATTGGTTGAATAATGTTTTGTCTATTATTCAAAAAATCTGTAGCATTATATTACTTAGCCAAGGAGTACCGATATGATTTGAATATTGAAAATTATTAAAAAAACCGTTTCTGCTCCACTTGTCTCAGATCATACCAGAAAACTAGTGATGCGTTTTGCCGCTCTTTGAATATTTTTTGTGGGTTGCTCACTCGGGCGTTTAAAAAAAAGAACTGTTGCCTGTCTTGCCAGATAAAACACATTTATAATGACGGCAAGTTGAATCTATTTGTATACATGTCAAGGTTACTACTTTATAAAAATAGATAAAAAAACTCTCACGTCTTTTAACCCTTTTGTGACTGATGAAGGTAGTAATCACTGCTCACTTTGCACAGACATTATCTTTAATATGACAGGGAGTGAGCTGATCGCACTTCAATAGACCTTACGAGACTATTTACATATGTGATTGTTTCAAAATCATCATAAATACATCCTTTGCCGGGACTCGAACCCAGAACAAACGACATATAGCGACACTTAAAGCGCTAGGCTATGAAGTCTTAAGACCTTGCTTACCAGTTTTCAATTTGAGAACGATTGAATTAATCACGATTCATCTCAACTTGACGTCACGGACTGGAATTTCAGTTAGCGGGCCTATCGAAGTACGAAAATTAGCATAGAAGCGGAAAACTATTCTAACTATTAGCTAACCACGCGTCGAATGACGTAACCTCGACAATATTTAACAATTAAAGGACATCAAAGAGTATGAATTAACGGAACAAAAAATTAATGCCTACAATATGTGTGTGGGTGCGCGTAGTCAGACTTATCGATATGTGACTTGCAAAAACTATATGATTAACTGTATATTTACAGATTAGAATAACATATGACGCATATTTCTAAAGTGAAACACGTATGGGTTTATTGGGTACGCCCGATAAAACTTTAGTTTTGTACACTCAAAGTATTAGTTACTATTGTCATAAAACGTACAAAGACCATTGAGCTTTCTAAAAACTAAAATTACATGTTAATCCGTCTAATTACAAATATATCTACTCGTCCATAAAGTCTTTATTCCACGGCCAACTCTGGTACAATTGGCTTGGGTAGTACGTCTTTTAAACAGGAGAAGGTCCTAAAAATACGGTGAAGTTTAAAGTTGAGATTATAGTTATTAAGCAGCTTTTCATGATCAGAAATAGAAGGAGTTGTCATTTTCTACCAAATAACACGTAAAGATAGAGGGGGTTATGTACATACAGATTTATGTTGTTTTATACAGAATTAATTGAATTGTTTTTAACGATTACAGTGCTCCAAAAACTTCGTGAAATAGAGTGATAATAACATTTTGTATGTCACAGTATTTTAAAATAAATAAACTTTTAATATGTCTTGAATCAGAACCAGTGTTATACGACGTTCCGATTTGCAATTCTTCGCTTGATTCAACTTCAGTAATCAGACAATCGACGCTCTTAATAAAAACAAGGTTTTACCTTTAAGATGTTGAAAACAATGTTTTAGCCTTAAAACTAAATAAATAAATTGTTAGAACTACTTTATACGTGAAAACGAGAAGATAAATACTAAGAAGAAAAAAACATACAGACGAATTGATAACCTCCTCCTTTTTGAAGTCGATTAAAAATATCACTAAAAGGCGAATGGGATTTTCCAATAATAGATACATTTCACTGACACTAACTTAATAGCATACTTCATAAATTATTGATTATACAACTATCTGATATACTATGTATGCGAACAGTTACGTAAAAACAATTTTTTTAACAAAAACAAACCGACTTCAAAAACAAAAAATGCACTAAAAAGTAAAAAATAATTTTACGCAAGTAGAAATAAGAATATTTTTACGCAATTTAAAATAAGAATGATTTTATGCAATTAAAAATAACAATAATTTTACACAATTAAACATAAAAATAAGTTCTTAGTTTTTATTTTCGAGTCGGTGTCAGTCTATCTAGGTAACTAGTTAACCGTGAGATGTCTATTTTAAAGTATTAAGATTTTCTTTAGGCATTCTCATATATTTGTATTTTCTTGTCACCGACTCCAAAAATAAAAATTAAAAATTTATTTTTTTGGTTATTATGAGATAACCGTAGAAGATAGAGATATGCCATCGCTGACTTTTATTTAGCATTTTTAATGGTCTACAATTCTTTCATACATCATTTTTATGTAAGTCCTATAGTTTAGCCTACGTAAGCCAAGAAAGTAAAACTCAATGTCAATTTTAGGCATTATTTAAAGTAACTCAAAAACTACTGGTTAGATTTTGATAAAAAAAAAACGGGTGACCCGTTTTTTTATGGCGAGCACTAGCTGTCAAATAAAAAAGAATCACGTAAATCGGATATACATAAATCTCAGCGTAATCGATGTACATACATAAAAAAAGCAATCGAATTGATAACCTCCTTCTTTTTGGAGTCGGTTAATAAGCGATACAATGACAAAAAGTAGGCGGAGTGTCTAATATTTTTGTTTAAAATTATTTCCATCCATCAATCATCTTCAGGCTTTGGGAATTCCGTTACTAGACATAGGCCACACATTTTGTCGATGTACCCGTGCTCCGTAAGTACATATTAAAAATAAGCATTGAAATTATTTGTGTTCCATTTATATTAGAGCTTACAGGTGGTGGACGAATTGCAGTCTTTTCGGTCAACTAATATGTCAAGACAATGTATAAAATGAATTTTATTTTATTATGTTCAACTTATTTAAGTAAACTTTAATCTCGCTAAAGCAGCTGTGATCGCAAAATTGCGCGTACCGACAGGAGACTACAGATGCGGATCTAGATTGTATCTTAAAAGAGAAAAAACAACCGACAACGCACTCGGCCAGTATCATACCGCACCTATTATCATTGTCCTCAATTACGATTTCCATTTAAAAATCAAGTTTTTAAATGTTATAAGACGAAATGTATTACAAAACAAACGTGTTCCAAACTTAAAAAATACTATTTTGGATGTTTTTTTTTGTAGTCGTCAAACAAAGACAAATGTGCTCTGACAGTTTACTTAACATTAATGCAGGAAAACAATGAATAAATTTGAAAACATTACCGCTGCGAGCGGTCGTGTCATGCTACTTCAAAAGCGTGGATTTGAAAAGAAAAATAGAAAGTTGCATCGTCGACTGAAACCATGCTTTCTTTAATTCGACGGGTGCATCAACCTCAGTTATGGAACAGTGACGGCTCAGACATATGTAGGTCCAATTAACGTGGTTTCACTACCACTTGAACTGATATGAGTTTATTATTATCACTACTTATGGGCATAATATAGTATATTATTACGATGCGCTTGACGACTTCAAGTTCTACGTTGCAATATGGTTTGTTTTGCGTAATGTTAAAAACTTTCAGTGAAATTTTCAGCTATATTATTGAAGTTGCGCGTTATTAAACCGTTGAAGTATCTACAGGCGTAACTTTATTACATAGAGAAATTTGTATAATTTACATAATGGATAGTTTTTAAAATTTCATATAAAGTTTATAAGAATCGCCTAGATTCAGTTTCAAAGTTGAAATTCCCTTCAGCTATCTCAATGCAAGCCGTCTAGTTTTGAATTTCTTTATTTGTAATGGAAAACTATTTACAAATGGCAGTTAATTATGTCCTATACATGTTAAGTTAGGTTAGTTTTGAAAGAAATTATTTATTTTTAATAACATGCATCAGATCATATCATACCGTCATGAGAAGACCAGAGGCGTACCTAACTAGTAAAGTACTACAAACAGAATCTTAACCAAAACGCCGTGGCAGACCCCGATTGAGATGGATGATGATCATCGAGAGGGATCTTGCCAAGAGAAATTTGGACCCAGCAATGGCCCAGGACCGCTGGCGTTGTAGGCGAGAGACCAGGACAGAGAGGTAAGAACATGTGTCATAACACATGTTAAGTATCACACATGAAAGATAACATATGTCTTTCCAAAGTTTTGTTATCTTTAAAAATAAAATTGAAAAGAAACAGTTTAATTATTGGTCTCTTAAAATCATTTATCATCTATAACAATACCTAATAAGTCAACATGTAATATCTTAACAGGAAAAACCACAACTTTACCATGACGCAAGACCTTTAGAAAAAAGCGTAATGTTTTTATGTCTTGACTCGTTACAAGATGATAAAGCAAGATACATAAAAAAAGTAAAAAAAAAATAAGGCGATCTCATTTATAAACAATACATAAAGTAATAACGATCATATTGGTGACATATTAAAGGGCAAACCTGTAACCGAGGAGGACGAATTTAATTTATATATTGTTCAAAAATCGGCGTGTCTCCTAAACAGAATAATTGCAACGACTTCTTTGATCCTCAATCCTAATTATGCTCGCATGTCTGTGAAAACGTTTTTATAAAAATTGCTTTTAGTATTTATAGCACGAATGTTACGAATCGCGTAAGTTTAAGTATAATATGAAGTAGAAACCTATTGCTGCTATGTTTTAATTTATTCATGAATAAACAAAAAGTCATTGTTACCTGTCTTTTGATAATTTTACGAAATCCAAAACTTGACAGATGGTAAAATCTATCACTCTGCACCGATCACAAGTGTCTTTGAGTTATTTTAACAGAATCTTAAAGTCTAAAAACTTGATTCAGCTAATATAAGTCCAGCTAGTTCAAGGTATACCTCGAATTTGACACAGTATTTTTCAAATTATAAAATACTAGCTGACCCGGCAAATTTCGTTATGCCTCAGGATTAATTTATTTTGCGTTACCCTGTAAGCTGTATTCATCGGCGGATCCAGTGTAAGGTAATGAGGCTAAGGGTTTTCTTTGTGAATTTTATTTAATAGTTACTCTGCTATTCAGCGCGGAAACAAATCCAACAAGTAAAAGAACAAAAAAAATGTGCAGCCGTTCTTGAGTTATAAATGGTGTAAACACGACATTGTTATAATAAGTATGTATGTAAGTGTATATTAATAAAAAAAACTGATTAATAATTAGATGAGATGGCTTATCTATAAATAAATGCATAATAGTGACCGTTAGACCAGAAGTACTCAGTGACCTTGAGGCAGTTCAAATCTAGCGCATAATGCTGACGTCAAGCAAATGATATTGATAGCAATACATAATGCACTGTTGCCTCGGGCGATCGTTATCTCTGTTATCTAATACGAAAGCTTTTAAATGATATGCCATTTAGCATACGATACATACACATAAATAAATAAAAAATTGTCTTACGCCATTCAACTCTTATATTGTAGGTAGCAGTCATTCTCCGCATTCTACTAATCTCCTAACAGGAGGTGAACCTATAGTCATACACGTAAATGAATACTTATTATTTTTCTAAAACGTCATACAAATTTAACTCTTTTCACGTAAGAAATCTCAAATTCATCAATCAAGAAACTTTGATACGAAATTGATTAAAGAAGCCAATGAGCAATCAAATAAAGTGTTACTAAGCAAAAAAAAAGGATTTTAGATGTGTTGCCAGCCTCGTGAAAATAACATGGGATGGAGTTTCCAAACACATCATTCACCAGATGCAACAAAAATTTATATACCTCTTATATTACGCACTTTGAAACATGTACGGTGAAATGCATTGCAATCAAGCCACTTGTACACTTGCAGATACTTGTAGCGAATGCGATACATATGGTTTAAGGTTGGCTGAGCACCTTTAGTGGTGGAAGTAATCGATTGCGAGTGCAGTCTCGATGGCCACTCGTGTTTTAGCTGGTGCAGCGATACTGCGGTGCAATGCACCACTGCACCTGCTAACCATCGTATCAAAGACGTTACTGTTCCATATGGTATGCTATCATTTTAATCAACCATCTTTAAGATTAATCTATTTACAGTATATTGAATGTTGCGAAATAACATTTTATTGATTTAGTTAGTAGTTTTGTGCTACTTTGCCGCAATTCCACGTTTTCACTGCGCGTACTTTACTTTTCGACAGGATGTCAGATTGTGCCAGCCAGCCCAAAGTTCTGAATAATCCCAACAACCCGTTTATATTGCTGGTGATCTCCGGTATGAAGAAGAGATATTTATTTTTCTGCATTCTACTAACAACTTTTTATATTATATAACTCTATAAGGTTTATGTGTATAAAAGGGTAGTACTGTACTATGTTCGCGCAGCGTCTTTTATAGTTTGGTAAGCAATAGACACGCGTAAGATTACAAAGACGTCGTATGATATCACCTGGTCAATCGGTATTACGCACAGCAGCCATACTCAGAATCTCGTAGTCGAAGATCACGCCTATGAAGCGGGCACTCGATGCAATATTTACGAATACTTCAAACCGCTTTTGTTACGTTTCTTTCAACTAAGTTACGATTGCGTAATTAATGCTTGATTAATATATTGTAAGAGACATACAGTCTGGACTTACATTGCTGTAGGTATATAAACCACAGCTAAACAAAATTGATAAGAACGGCGATTTTTGATAGTGACAGATAACCTTCGATATTTATTGTGATAAGACCCTTAAGTAGTACATATGTACATATGTTGATGTAAATAAATGGTACAAAAGCAAAATTAATGATGGGCAAAACAACAATAGCCTAGTATTTAAACACTAGAACTTGTAATCTAATAGCCATGAGCTATCTATGATGTCTATGTTGAAAATGTTTGGTTATATTTACATAACTATATTTTTGGTAGATGTACATTTCATTTACTATTTAAAAGTGCGTTTTAAATTTTATCTGTGGACACGGTAGTGCCCTTGCTAAGACGAGCAAACGGAACGGAGCTATGTCTTTTTCCTCGAAGCGTTTGGTCGTATTTTCAAATCGTCATAGCTGTCCGGTCTGGATGATGCGTGAAAGCTAAGCTTATCTAGGTGTTATGGTTTTAGATTTATTTAAATCTGAAATACATCGATTTCATGACATACTGACTGACTCTCTTACTCACTCACTGATGATCATCAAAATTTTAAGGTATACTCCGTAAGGCCTAAAAAGTTGAAATTTGGTATGTAGGCTATGAATAGTCTACGCGCCTAATTACAGCCTTATATTCCTAACATTTAAATCCATAAGGAGTAGTTTGTGCTAGAATCACGAAATGCCCAATCCGGAGTTTTTAGCACAAATCGTAGCTCGCCTAGGGGCTTGGTTCTACTAGAAATCTCTTAATAACTTTTTAACAGCACCTTGTGAGCCTTGGCAACTAATTTTACATGAAATGTTATTAGTAGGATATTTTATTGCAACGAGTGCCACGGTATTTAAGCGAACACGGTTGTCGTCATTTGATAACAATGTAAATTGAGTAGGGGCTCAAAATGGACTCACTAATAGAAAACGTATTACGTTACGTTAACGATAATCTAGGATTGAAAATAATATCTGTAGTAGAATGATGGGACCGTTTCTTCCAATAATAAAGTACATTAGTGCTACTAGTGACCTTCTCTTTAACAATGGGACTGGAACTCTAAGAGATTGCTATGAATCTTCGCTTAACATTAATGATATCACTATAGTTTCAGACTATATTATCTCGTTCGTAACCTTCCGATCGAGTGCAGTTAATAAGGTAAATCAAACTCAATTAACTCATGCTCTGGGTTCAGTGGTCTTAGGTTAATAACTACGACTCTACGTGGACTATTAACATTGAAGATACTTAGATTTGATAGTGATGTCTGACAATATTTGCTCCTAAATAAATAAAGCATTCAGATTTAGGTGCCAGCGGGGTAGCCAGATTTAATGTATTCACGAAGCATGTATGCATGCGCAAGGAACGAGAGGTGTGACAGATGGCCCAGAATGAAATTCATAATTTTTATCCACCTGCAACAAAACCATTTGAGCTCTGCCTCACTAGGATGCCATGGCGACCGCGCCGGCTACGTATCCAGACAGTTAATATCGAAATTTATGGTAGTTAAATCACTTGGTCATGCCGTGGCATCGTTTGCCATTTTGGAAGCGTGGCCACAAGCTACGGCTCCCTACGTGGTGACTGTATACTTAGGCGGTCTGGCGACGTTGACACTAAAATGTACGCCGTACAATGCAGCTTGCAGCTTTCCACTCAGTCAGTTACCGGCCACCAAAGTTTTCTTAAACAAACTGGCTGACGATACGCCATGACTACTCTACATGAAGACCTTCGGAGGTCAGATGTAGGTCTGAATCGCCGGCGATGTCGCTATAGCGTTCCAGTGAGTTAGAGCTCTTATTGCTACTTTTATTTTCTAATGAAGGCATTATTGAACTGTAGATGAATGAGCCGTGGCATGATATAATAGTTTTTTTTTTTTTATGAAAGAGATTTTTATTTTTTTTAGTTCTAGTATGTATCTATATTGTAATCTCTAATATTACGAATATACAATATATTATATGAACATCGATGTGTTGCAAAACACCAATGAATCGACTTTTATAATCAAATCATTAACTCACTATGTCTGTATTTTTGACCACACGCATACACTTAGTTATTTTATTATTATCAATTGAACAATAAAGCTTAATCGCTTAAAGGCCATAAAATTTTTTCTTATCCGTACACTTATCAATCACGTGTTACGTAATGACTTTTTGTTTTACCACTAACGATAATTCTAAAGGGCAGCCATAGGCGAGATATGTGAGCGTTCAGTGGAGCCGTGATTGTATCGAAAGCAGGAGATAAGAGCGCTCCGTTCAAGTGCTGCGGGAAAGCATTATCGATAAGTGGACATTTTTAGATGCGTCCACGCACACTGATAATGTTACACTCTAGTTCTGGAACACTAATAGAGTATCATTAGGTATATTCTATAATATTTTTTAACAGATTAATGAAAGAAGAAAGTTTGTATATTTTAAATATATTTTTTTTATTAGATTGTTTTCTTTTTAATATATTTTCGACTTAGTATATACCTTTTTCAATAAGGTTTAATCCCAGGAGAAATTAGCACACATGTTGTAATTGAATGCCAATAATTTAATACCATTTTTTTTTATTTGAATTAATCTAGCGCACTGCTGCTATTTCGGTACGGTAGTCTTCCGTCATCAAATTATTAACTTTATTTACATATAATTTGGCGAAATGGTGTACGCCTATTAGTTATTTAAATTAATATTTCTAAAACCAAAAGGACTTAACATTTAAATTTGTGTGTTACTTTTGTATTTTTCAACAAGGCTCGTAACTCAAAGAGTAACTACGTTAAAATAATATCGAATGATTAATTCAATATTGACTAACATGGGGTGAGTATTCCCATATTTTATTTATTGGAGGCAATATGCCCGCACCCCTAATAATTCATTTGACAAAATGGGGACAGCGGGAACCCTTTTTATAGTCCCCTATTCGTTTTGTCGTATTCATGCAGTAATATAATGGTTTTTTTAATCATTATAAGGCTTAGGCACAGTTGGCGTAGCGTAGTGGTTTAAATGGACGTTTTTGGTAGGTACTGTCAATCTATGTTATGGATTCAAACCTCGTACGGTAAATAAGGGGCTTTAAGTTATAATCCATAAATATTATATTATACATAATGTTATAATACATATGTTACAATATTATATCTTTAACTGTCAGGAATAATCTGTGAACTCGTAACTTATCATACATAATTAAAGAATATTGTTCACAATTTATATCGACAATATTTATTGGTGTAATAAAAGAATAACATATATATACAGGAATAAAGAAACTTCACCTACAAACTACATATAACGGAAACTATTAACAAATTCGTACTTTTATATCTTTGTCTAATGTATATAAAAAGCTGTTGCTGTTGTCACGATGTTTGTCCGGGATAAACTCCATAACTACTAAACCGATAAAAGATAGGATAGTTTTTATTCCGATTATTGACCTTAAATTTATTATTAAAAATTAAATGTTACAATTATTTTAAAGTTTCATAAGTTTCTAACAGATGGCGATATTAGTTTATTGACACATCTTTTTCATCTAGGCTGTCGTCGCACGTCACACGTGTTTTCCTGGCTATAGATAGTTATTGCTACCCGTGTGAAACCGGGGCGGGTCGCTAATAAAATATATAAGGTCTCATGTCTTTAAATTCTACAATGATAGACTTAAAAACATTTCATCCATTCATTCATCACTAAGCAAACATATGGTCCCAAAAGTGATTGTGTGTTTTCCTGGAGCGTATCAAACCTAGCTTAGTTATGATTAGAACTTCGGACATAGAATCAGGTATACATTTTCATCTCTATAATTTTTTTTTGGTTATAGTTGAAATACGTAAAGACGAAAATACTTAAGATTATCTTATTTATTTAATTCATAATAGAAAAGTTAGTAACGAACATATGTAAATTAAATTTAATCCTACATAACTTGAAGAATTCTTGGCCCATATGCATGCATAGAACTTTTAAAAAGGTTCAAGTGCACACTCAAATGTTTTACGTTAGTCACGTACGGGGTCCATGACACAGCATTCTGTTGCCCTAAAACCAAGGGTCATTAAACAGTTTAAAATAGTTGCTAAGATATAAATGCTTGTTATATTTTTATGCCAGTCACATCGGGGACTTTGCTATCAAACTTTGAACGAAGAAATTATATGAATAAGCTTATATAGAGTTTATGTGTGGAATAAATAAAAGTACGTACTAGAAATAAATAGGATTAATTCTAGTTTGACCTTTTATATAAACCTGTATAAAGAAAATAAGACAATTCGTTTTAAACAAGGTAGGTACAGGACGACGCAGCATAGATACTCCCCCTCACGAAATGGTTCTTGATCAAGAAGATCCTGTGTCAAGGTTGCATTTTGATGGTCTTTGGAGAACCCATGAAGATGTCCACATCTGATATTCCAAGCTGTTGGAATCTTTTGACTGAATTCAGTTAGAATATTAATACGA
>DWTW01000157.1:0-19888 GCA_018246275.1 Papilio slateri
TTTACTGGCGGGGTCCTTCGCGCGGGATGTTGATGACCAACATCCGGCTCGAAGGACCACGATATTGTCTCGAAACAAAATACATTTCGATAGAATTATTGTTCCTATATGTAACCGTTGCTCGTTGACTGCAGTCTTGATAATAAATTATAGCGCCATCTAGTGATAGCGTGTAGTCCCGTATGTGAAGGTAACTTGTGGCCACTCACTTGTCGCCGACGCGTCTAGCCAGTTCGCAGCATACATGAGCCAGCTGCAGGCCGTGCAGGTGACGTTGCGTGTACATCAGCTGCTGGACCAACACCTGGGCGATCTGCAGCGAGTGCTGCAGTACGGGGTTCGGTTGTGCTGGAAGGAGACCATATTTGGACCAACATCTTCAAAATATTATTTACTATTATTAAATACTATTTACTAATATTTCCTTAACAATTTCCAACTAAGCCTTAGCTTGTAGCTAGGATATGGTTCACGACAATAGTCGAATGGCGGATTCGAACCCACGACCTCATGCTCCGTAGTCCGCACCCTTAACCATTAGGCTATTGGCGCTTAAATAAGTACCCCCCAACTAATTTAATGCGAATGTTAGATTGCTTGTTAAGAAATTTTGCACACACAATGTCAGGGGTACAGAGAAGACCTTACCTACCTTTTATCTCGAAAAAAAAAAACTGTTTCCGAGCGATACACAAAATATAAGCTTCATTTATAATATCGGTTGCCATGGTAACGCTTTTTTTACAGTAACAGCTTTTTGAAACACGTCACCTACTCGAAGTTATTACACGGGGAATAGGATCACAAAAGATTCCAGCGTAGAAAATATCAGACGAATGCGTGCAAAGCCGCGGGCAACACCTAGTGGTAACACATTCGCAAGGCATTGTTACCTGTACTGAGTGCGGGCAGTATTTCTGTCCAGATGCTGACCGCTTTCAAAGCGCTCCGCAGGGCAGGATGCTCTTGTGGCAACGTCCTCAAGTCCTTCATTTGCTCCGGATTTAAGGTCTGGAAGAATACCAGGTCGGTTGGGTGACCACAAGTGGAAACTGAGACACTTAGAGTGTCTAATATTCTTCAATATTATAAAGAGAACAGATTTGATTGTTTGTTCCGGATAAACTCAAAAACTATTGAACCGATTTTAGATATTCTTTCACCAATTGAAAGCTCCGCTAGCAGCGAGTAAATTGCTGCCAACACTTGCACTCACTTTTGCAACATAAATTTATCTTGTAGAGAAGAGAGTACTCTTCGTTCATCCTTTCATGTCCGATTTACAACCCTTGAATTTGATTTCCCTATGATTTTCTATAGGTTTCTTAAGTTAAAGATTTAGTTTACAAGTACAAATCCGTGGTTGGTTCGATAGATTTTATTAAGTTTTTAATTAAATCAATTAAATCCTTTGAGACTAGTATAAAAATTAAAATATATATATTTTTAAAGGGCTTCAGTACAAATTAAGCAACTTTGGTTCGGTTTCATCGTTATATTTCCGGGCCAAAGATTCTGCGGTCTTCCTTCGTTACACACCATTTCCGGACACGCTGTATGTCTACCAAACCCCTTTTCAATAAAGTGTAATGTACACACCGTACAGGCCACCTGTCGTCCCGACTGACCGCTGCGCGCGCGCACCTCCAGGAGGTGGCAATGTGACTCGATATTCATTCTATAATCTAGAACACTACAATAGTACCTATCTATCTAAATTTACCTGATCAGCCTGTTTCCATCCGTACTTCTGCGTAGCTTCTGCGATGTCGTATTCCGACTGTAAGAAGAGTAAGCTGGCTTCTACCATTTTCTCTTCTATCTTCTTTTTCTGCGAAAGATAGCTTAAATATATAAAGAATATATTCACTTATAATAAAGTTGACTTATGATCAATAAACATGACTACCGACCCGCCTTCGCTCGGGTGTACAGACAAATAATTTTGTTTATTAGAAATCCAAAAAAAAAATACAGGGGGTTACAAAAATATGAGTGAATAATTTCTTGTAACCGTGTTTTGGAACACCCTGTTAATTTCTTCTATCATAATATGTAGTTTATTGGTACAAACCCATGGTTCAAAAATAGAAGCCTATTCGATATATTTGAAAAAATGAGAAAAGATTTCATCGTCCCTGTAGCCCTCTGGCGCCCAAACTAATCAACTTTGGAAATTAGTAAATTGGGTAATATTCACATATTTTCGACCAAGGAATCTGTGGTCTTCCGTGGTACACGTCATTTCCGGACACCCTATATAGATAATAAAATGGAAGAGTTTGATCGATTTAAACCAATGGATTTAAAAATAGCAATGGTCTCTTCACATGTGAGTTGTTTGCAGGCTTGTCTACTTTCTCCATATAAATAAATTATAATTAATTTAAAAGAACCAAAAACCGGGGAAGAATACGAATCTAATGATACCTCACTTTTCAAAATCGGTCAAACCGTTTAGGCTACAGAAGGTCATGAAAGAAATTACCCTTTTAGGTCAGTCAAGTAACAAAACTGTTACCTGACTGACCCAGAAGGGAGGTCTCAACTTACGGGTCTCTCCTGGATCCTCTGCAGCATTTCAGCGACAATATTCTTGAAGTGGTCAGAGTGTATGGTCCGCACAGCTGTCGGTGTTTCTAACATCGCTTCGTATAAAATCCAGAGCACAGCCTCTTCATTTTCAGCTGAAATTTATAGTGGCAAAGAAAACATAAAAGCACAACGTATTTTAACAAAATTTATTTACGGAGTCTTACTCCAGCAATGTCGGTCAGTATAATAAATTAAATACCAAAATATTGTAAAAAAAAATATATTTCTATGGAAAACAAAATAATATTAGAACGAATCATAGAACCATAATTTAAAAAATACATAAATTTCCGTTATTTTATTTTTAAATTAGAAAGGACTTAGAACATCGAGACGCGGGAGTCATCTAACGTAGTTTTACGAAGAAATAGGGCGATATTTAATTAAATTTACGGCGAAATTACGGCGCTCCTATTTCACAAAAATAAATATTAGATAATTAATTCTTACCTTCTAACCACGATGTATGTACACCCTTCGTCAGATCGTTCAGGGACATCCAAACACCAGCTATGGGCACTATTGATGGCCAGAGCTTGACGTACATTGAGAATTCGTGTTTTAACAAAGCACTGGAAAAAAAAGGTTTCTAAAGGATAAATTAATATTCACGCCCGTAACCCAGCGGTATAGGCAGAGATTCTATGCACACATTTTTTTTCTTTAGTAAGTCACCAATGTGGTCAGTATAAGGTCACTCACTTTTGCAAAATTAAACAATAAATACCACTTGATTTGTTAATTGCTACATAAAAACTTACCTAAACTTCAAAGTTGAAAAGAACGGCTTCAAATTCACATAGTCGTTGCCCTCTGACAAGTTTTTACAAGCCGTTAGGACCGTCATGAGCTGGATAGAATCCTGATTCCCGTCATCGTCACAGCTCTTCAGTGCTTTAGCTTTGATATCCATCACCAGGCTCATATATTTGTCCAGTAACAAACCTTCCGGACCGGAGAACACCAGACTTAAGTATGCACCTTTGATGGCATCATCAAATAACTTACAATCCAATTCACTTATGCTCTTGTTGTAAAAAGCTCTCGCTATGTTTTTAAATTCAACTTCACTTTTAACATACTGCATTTCCGTGTTCAAATATATGTTGAACATTTTTATTGAATAATCGTACAACTTTGCCTTGTTCAACACAATCGCAGTATTATGAATGTCTGCTTGTAATTTCCTTAAGCATTTCTCGTGATTCGAACAGTTCAATTTCTTGAGCTCGTTTAAAATTCCATATTGTCTTTCAACTATGCTGAAATATTGTTGGAATATTGTTGATATGTCCATATTCTGATCGATCGATATTGTTATCATACTTTTGGTTAAAAATGTCAAACGTAATGCATCGTGTAGTCCAGTTTTCGCTCGACAATTGTCACATTTCGATATTTGCTGCGTCGTATATAGTTTGTCGATTAAAAATAATATATTTTTCAAACAAATATCTTGTATAGTTATATTAAAATAATCAATCCAATTTCTAACATTGATATTATTAATGAAATGTTCAATGAAAAGCCTCAATAATTGTGCTATGAATGGATAAGTGGAATACATAACTTTCTTGTACCCCAATCTCTCTGCCGTCTCACAGGAATTCTGTAAGCTTTCCAAAACAGTCTCAACATAATCCGAATTCGCTTTATATTTGAATAAGACACAGAAACAATTTAAATAAATTGTTTGAAAGCAATGAAATATCTCCGAACAATGTCCCAATAATGATATCATTTTTCTAACAATAAAATCGAGATCGGAACCCTTGAAACGAACTTTTGATTCATTCTCTATCATGACATACAAACATTCATTTAATTTTATATATAAATCCATTGCTTCATTGGTTGAAACACTCTTAA
Organism: Papilio slateri; assembly: GCA_018246275.1. NCBI lineage: Eukaryota > Metazoa > Arthropoda > Insecta > Lepidoptera > Papilionidae > Papilio > Papilio slateri. The sequence continues at coordinate 4,465 of DWTW01000157.1, forward strand.
ACAATTTAATATTATCTTTGGTAGAGATATTATCAAAAATATTTCTATATACGACCATCAATTCTTCTGTGCGTAGATCACTGTATAAAAAATGTAATTTTTTAATTATAAATGTTAACACATTTGCACAGAACTGTACTGGATGGTATAGAACTATGATTGTTTTGATATCTTCAGTCAGCTTTGGCAAGAGATCAACGATGGATCTGCGGGTCGATTTCAATTTCTCAATGTATATGAATCTATCTGCCAATATGCTCCAATATATTTTGCAGTGATCCTTCTGGAGATAATCTTGAGTCACTTCGAACGGCATGTAAGACAGTTTCAGCAATAAACCAGGTAGTAACGGGGAATCCTAAAATTAAATATAAGTTTATTGTAAATAAATAATAGAATAATAGTTTTTGTGACCATTTTAATTGTACAAGTTAGCAAGCAAAGCATGGTATTGATGCCATAGAAAGGTCTTTGAGAAGTGTCTAAATGAAATGTATGCAGCTTATAAAAATTGTACACTGGGAAATAATTATTAGGAAACTAAATTTCGGTTGTAACTAAATATAACTTTAGGTGACTTGTAGCTTGTTTGCCTCTTATATATCTCCTATTAATAAAAGTCCTATAGGGGTGATAAAGGATTACTTTTTTTTCACATAAGACCTGAAAAAAGGAAATCAGTTACAAGCTGTCAGATATGAAACTGGGGGTTGGAATCGAACCTTCTGGTCAGACTGCAAGTCTGACAGTGATTTGTAGGTACAACTTTTATATCTTGGGAGCTGGTTTTTGAGGAAGGAGGGTAGGTTTGTATTTTTTGATTGGTTTACCTGCTTCCATCCAACACTACTTCCATTTAAAGGAAATGCACTGTTCCTGATAAAATTAAAAAATAAATTTCGTCAACTTAACATCTTTACATTAAATGCCTTAGAGTTGCGTCTAGTCTATGTTCAAATCTAACACGACAGGCTTGCTAACCCTATGTGAACTTGTCGGTTTTGCAATTTGCTTTGCAGTTAAGAAAGTTAAAAAAAATCCCAATTTCAAGTTCCCATCCCCAAATTCTAAAACACACCCACCCTAGTCAGACACTGAATTACCTAGTTATTTTTATACAATATTCTAAACTCATTACCTGTCTTACAAGGTATCTGTGTATGTGATACACGCAGGCCAGGGTCTTGACCTGCTCTGACTTGTCCAGCACCCGCGTTTGTCTCAGGCAGCTTACTGTGAGTTCCAGCAGCTGAGCATTGCAGATCTTCTCGCGCCATGACACCACCTTCTCAATGTTCCTGGTACCAGAGATGTGGAAAATAGTTTATCAAAAGTATTTTATCTTTCATGTTCCATCTACATGGTCTCATAATCATACCACAAAACAAAAATAGAATAAGTGTCATACTTGGTATACAAGTGTTATATTTAAGGTCAAGTTTTTTTCACCTTCATCTTTTAAGTATTGTAGAGTCTCCATGTCTATTACAGTATGGGCAAAAATAAAAAATGTGAAATATGAATTGAAAAATTTAACAGAACCATTGTACATTTTCTAAATACTGACTTTTTAAAGTATTTCAAATGAAGTAAATAAATATTGATGTTAACAACTGACTGACGAGACGCCATGGGTACTCTACATGTCGACCGTTGGACAACAGAGGTAGCCAGGTTTGAGTCACCGACTACCTAGCCATGACGTGCACCTAGTGAGGTAGAGCTCTTATGTTTACAATGGATAATTGGTGGTGCCAACACCTCTCATTGGAAGGAAATGCACTGTTTTTGATAATGTCTCTATTTCAAACGACTTTGAGTCGCTTTTAGCGATTTAAGTTAACAAGGATCTCTCCTCCGAAGGGAGTTCCATGCTAACGTGACTTAAGACCTCATGCTAAAGCAGTAAAAAAGTTTAAAAAATTGCAACTTAAGTTCCCGCTCTCGAATTGTAAAACGCACTCAAACTTCGGCATTGTTTATACCAAAAATACGTACCTGCATAATATACATAAGACATTAAGCGAGAAAGATCCTCTGTCCTTGACGGGCAGTTCTGACAAAATAATCTTATATGCTTCGTACACTTCTTTTAAATTACACACGTCACTTTCTGTACCGTAAGCTTTTAATTTCGTTATAAAGCTGTTTGCTTTGGCGAATTTATCGCCTGCCATTGTTAATTATAACTATTTTGAAACCAATTTTCTTGTAACTAGATTTTAAAGTTTAAAACTTTTTGTCCGTTAGACAACTCACAGTAATGTCTTTGTGAAGTATATTTTATGTCAAACTAGGGATGCTGTTTTCCAATTATCGATATCGAAACCGAACATGTCTCTTACTGTTCGGTTTCCTAATATACCTGTCGATTCTGTCACTGGCAGTACCGTAAAACGGGGTCAATAGAAACCATGAGGTGAATAGACACAAGACCAGGGAAGTTTTTTTAACCATAATATCCAATGATTTTCGTTAGTAAATCTTCTATTTTATTCGTATTTTTTAAGGAATCACATTTTTTTAATACTAGAAAACTCTGTTTTGAAGTAAAGTTGGGCAAAGGTTAAATAAAATATGTTTGAATTTCATTAGCCGAAGAACGTTAATTTGTGCTCCAGAAAAGTTGCTTATTCTTTATATAATAAACGTTGTGTTCAATAATAAAAGGTTGATTTTATTATTTTATGATTCATCAGGAACAAGTTTTGTGCATCGACAAGTACAATTTTAATTTTAGTTTATTAATGTCGATGAAAATATTTGTATGTGTACAATTTTGAAATATTTGAGGTGAATAGAGACGCGAAAGAGCGGGATAGACACGCCATATGGGGCGATATACACGCCATATAGGGCGATATATTCAATAGAAACGTAGTATGGGGTTGATAGGAACGAGAATGTTTGGCTAGAAACGAGTAGGGGTCTATAGAAAAATTGTTGTAAGTACTTAACAATAAATCTAAACCAAAAGACGCGACTAGTTGAGTTTATGGTGTGTATAGTACATTATTTTAATTTTCTTTAACTTATAAATTTTGATATTTATTTTATAGATAGCATTTTAAAAATATATGTTATATTTACGTATGTATATTTAATTTTGTGTGATGATTACACAGAGATTTTCTTACTTAATTGCAAGTAAACAATATCCAACATGCAGCGCGTATATAAAGCTGATCCAAGGGGCAAAAGATATAATAAATACGCCGTACTACACTAATGATGCCGATATTCTCAAAGTTTCGATGGATGATAATATGTAGCTACAACTAAATCTGAGGATCTTATTTGAGGGAGTGATTTAAAATTAATAAGATTGATTACATGATAAATAAGAGATAACTATTGTAATACTTTATGGTTCATAATAATTATAACGGCGTGATTCGTACTTTCAAGTGTATTTTTTAATAAAGTAAATAGGTAGGTACTCAAAATATTCAGTTTCATTTCACAAACACAAAAATATTCACAAATATAATCAGGCAACTGACCTAAGGTGGTGATTACAAATAATCATTATTTACCTGCACATACTATCGAAACAGTAGCAGCCCTAGCATTTTTTTCCATTTACCCATATGGCGTAGCCATTGAACCCACATCCAGTCAAAATAGAAACGACTTATATTTTTGTACTTTATGGAATATTTATATTATAAAAATACTTTCTGCTATTTAGTAAATGTAAAACCAGAATTAACTCATACTCCAACATAAATTGTTTCATACTTAAAATCGAAAGCATTGAGAAAATCTGTAAGAGCAAATATTTTAGATCCTAGTATTGCAACATAAATTGCATCCGAATTCAATTCATGAAAATTAGTTAAATGTTTTAAATATGAAATATAGGAAACTGAAAATGTTTATACTGCGCACAGCAAACATAAAACTATTGAGAGATCGTAAATTATCGTCTTTGTAATGCTGGCCTCGATAATTTATCTATGTTCCATGTTTAAATTTAAATTTTTGAATTTGAGTAACATTCTACGTTCTATGATAAATGATATAAATTGATGTTGTTTTTGATATATATTCATTGTATTATCGTCAAAAAAAAAGTAAATATACACAATGTTTAATTGTTTACTAGTTTAAAGTTATTTCTTCAATTGGTCTTTCCTCAACTCCATCCTCATCAAAAACAACTTGATATTATATTGTGCGATCTTTTCGATTCTTGTAGTTCGTCTGTGGTCTATATGGAATTATGAATGGTGAAAAGTCAAAGAATGTTATTTAACATAATATGCATAGATGCACTTTGTGCAATTTTGTGTATGTAATATGTATAGCATAGTAGGTAACTCGGTATCCCCTAGTATTATCTATTCTATAATACCATTACCAATCAATAGTCTTTGAATAGTACCTAAAATTATTTTTCACAAAATCTAAATATAAATACTCATACTTTCCTCGTTCATCTTAAATCTTCCTTCATTCTATATTGCGAAAACTTGGCCCCAGTTGTATGCAAAGATTGTGTAATTATAAATCTTTGGGCATAAACATCCAAATTACTTGTCCTCATTTATATTTAGATATGGTTTCTGTTGCTGACCTTCAATATTATCATAATTTCGTACGAGGCCACATAAATATAATTTATTGTAAATAAACTTGAACTTTAGTTTTAAGCATGCCCGTCATTCATTGGAATTTTGTTGCGTTGTAAATATCTTCGTGATAGTCAACAATGAATTGTTTGCGAAATGTTTTGTTTTGTGTTATAATCACAACAAATATATGTGTTATTCAGTCCAGTTTACTAGATCAGTGTTCAATGATCAATGATTTGAATGTTAGTGACTTAAAAAGTATTAGCAAATCGATTATACCCGAACTTGATGGCAAAGGAAAAGGAGAAGCTGGTAAAATAGGTATAATCGGCGGTTCCGTGGAGTATACAGGAGCTCCATATTTTGCTGCTTTATCAGCATTAAGGGTATGTTAATATTACATCAAAAATTACAATAAAAAATAATTTATCGTCTGATTAATTACGATACGGTGCCTTTTTAACCCAATGCTAACAATAATAACTAACAAAACAAAACAAAGTATAAGTACCAATAAAGACACGACTTAATTTGGTGGCAAAGTTAATGGATTGCATATTTCCAAATCTTCAAATACAAACCAGTAGTAGTATTGTTTATAATCTGCAATCAGTCAAAAACTTTTAAGTAAATGTCAGGAATGGCTTAGTTTTGTAGAATAATTTCTTATTATAAACTTCGTTCATATTGATCCTTGCTTGTCTAATATTTTTTTATACTAGCACTTTTGAGTTTCCTTCTATGGCTATATTTATGTAACTGGATGGTTGCAACTAGGAGGTCAAAGTAGTTTGTTATCCCTCAATAGTGCATTTACCCTAATTTCCTGTTGTATGGTGTTTACATTTAATATGTCATGCACTTATGAGTTTTTAATAAACCACAGGGCATTAAAATGCTTTTTAATATAAAGTTTTTACACCCTTTGAATGATGTTTGAGACACTTGTAGTACATCAAATTGGTATCCAATAAATACAATTCTGTGGCAAATGAGCAAGGAGTTCATTCAATATCTATAGGCATCTGCAACAGGCTACTGAGTTGCACATGCATTGCCTATCTGTAATGGACAGAGGAGAATAAATAGAAATAAGGATATTTCTTTATCAAATCCATTCATTGCCTATCAAATCCTCTTTCTCTTTCCATCCTTTCCTTATTAGAAAGTGATAGATAGGAAGGGGAATCGTAATAGGATTATGGCTCCAATTGGTTTCATTGTACAAAAGCTTGGTGTCTAAGTTCAGGATGAATTTTCTTTCCATGAGCCATAAGGGCTTTGACTATCCATGTGAGTTTTTTTATTAAGTTTGATGCCCAAGATTTTAATAACATAATGTTTAGAAGTTCCTGTCCTGTTAATTTCACAGATGGGCAGTTTTCATAATGCATTGAATGACATTTGGGCTTATTTTAAGTAACTGGCATTTATTTTCCATTTTTCAACCATTTATCTACTTACAGTTCATGCTGGAGCATTTCAGAAGCAGTCTTGGGATCCTTGTGACTGACTATAGTAACTATCATTTGCTTAGGTCTGCCGTGTATGTATGTACAAAACTGACGAAAGAACAAATTTACTTGGTAATTTGCTATGCAGGGTGTTTTATTGATTGCATGTTCTGATGATTGGAAAGTTGAGACCAATGTTAGTTTTTGTTACAGTAATGTAGATTTCTTTTAATTTATCTATATTTTATAAATTATATTAAAATCATAAATAAATAAGCACGCACCCCTTTAACCGTAGGTGTAGGCAGAGATTACAGATTTCCATTTGGTATGGTCCTGGTATACCTCTCCTGCTTCTCTACATTCATAAATGCTTGTGGGTTATGAGTACTCTTAAAACTGCTTTTCTAGTATGTTGGTATACTAAAGAGAGACAGTATTATCTGTTTGATATAATTTCACCTAGGATGATTGCTACCAACACTGCCATCATATATAGTCAATAAGTGTAAGTAAATTTTGCAACATAAATTTTTCTGCCCTATCTTACTTCATTCATCCTTTCAACATGCCTGAAATATCAAAGGAAACCTTTCTCAATTTTAGTCACAACATCATCTTTTAAGCCACACTTTTCCCTAGCAAGGTCATGCTTACCATACTTCTCAGGGTACCGCATCACAATTGTGTTAATTTTACTATCAGTCTTGATCTGCCAAACCCAACCCACACTTTCATATTATACATTAAGGTGGATAATGTATAATATGGCATTGTGTATTGCCAGACATGCCTTCATAGACACATATAAATTTACTATAAATTTGTCCATTATATATTACATAGTAATATAGATAACTATATAAGAATTGTTTTAGGGGAAAACTAATGGCATCAAGAGCTTAATGACTTAGGGTAGAGACAGCAAAACATTAGGCATTGGTATCTAACATTCAACTATTTTTTTTGGAAGGTGACAAACAAGCAGCAACAAATGAGTTGCAGTTGCATTGTTTGGATGGGAAGGGAGAGATGATTGGAAATTGGGCCTCAGGCACCTCACTCACCAGACGAAGTGTGAAGACAGTCATAAAATACTGTATTTCATGCTAATATTTAATGCTAAAATACCGTATACAACAGCTACTTCAACTGCTGACCACCATCTCGTTTTTTTGTTAAACGTGGGGAAAAGTCTACGGCGGGGACAAGGGTGGTTACGGCGGATTCGCGACCCTCGAATCGCGAATTTACTCGAGGCTCATTATCGCAGATAGCGCTCTACCTCAAGCCCACAAGTAATTTCACACCCTCGGGTATGGCTTCGGTGGAGCGCATGGTACACCCTCCTTCGGCGACCACCATCTCAACTGTGATTATGTTTGTGGTAGGGTTGCGTGGTGTGAGAAATATTTTCATGCTTAAAAGCATATATTGACAATATTTCTCGAATTGCAAATATTTTGTATAAAATTTTATCTAATGTTAAATGATCTCTTTAGCCCTAAAAAGACATACTACGAGTTTCATTTTCGACTCATAGACAAGAAATTCTAGATCAAATTAGTTCTTCGTGATTGTTCAATCTCCATCCTTATCATATATCAAACCGCATAAGCTTAGATGAGTTAAAAGTATACAGGGAGTCCGGAAATGACGCGTACACAGGTGTTGACATATCGATGTTTAATTCAACTTACATTTTAGGTTGTGCTCATTACCGGACGCCTGTATGTTAAGTAGTGTATCAACTGTCTAAGCATAGACCTTTTCACCTTTCTATCCTTTTCTAATAAAGAAAGGATGGGAAGAGAAAGAGATTGATGGGGGGCCCTCCCCCGGATGGACAGGAAAAGATAATATTTTTTTCTGTTTATAACCTCTGTCCAATAAAAGGTAGGCACGCATTTGCACCTTATTAGCTTGTTGCAAATGCCTATGGGTAGCGTTCACTTGATATTGGGTAGGTAAACCTCTTACTCGTTGATCACTATCTACTATAAAAAAAACTTTCAAGTACCAAATGCTGACCAATCTGCTCGTTTCACTAATCTTGGGAAGACATATTGCATCAAGATACCATGGGAGTGCGTAATAGATTATCTCTAATCTATAGGTAATAATAAGAATCTGTAGATGATTACTTATCATCACAACAACCGTGAGTCTTGTCTGAAACGGTTATCTCAAGATTTTCGTGAGTAATTGGCATCCTAACGTTGATTAGCAATTTGTAGTTTTAAATTTTATGCAACTTGGTTTAATGAATCCTAGGATATTTCGTGTGAAACGGATAGTACAGCACTGTCCAAAGTACGGCCCGCGGCCGCATATGGCCTGCTGCACAAGTACTGCGGCCTACGATGTGTATACTTATATTGATATTGGCAGAATTGTACAAATTATTGAAGAACTAATAAATTTAATTATAGTATTTCATGATATCTTTGTGTTTAATTTTTTCTTCAATAATCTTTTTAATTTATTTAAATCTTTATTGCACAAAACAAGTATAATTGGCGGACTTTATGCCTAAAATTATAGTAGGTATTAATCGATTTAATGATTTATATTGGCCCGAAATCGTATCTGGTTTGGACAGCCCTGCTCTAGTACAAGCAAATATCGTTAATCAGTCTATTACTTTTTTGTTTTAGGCTGGAGCTGACCTCGTATACGTTATAACCACAGAGAATGCAGCCCCGATCATAAAAACGTACAGCCCAGATCTAATCGTTTATCCCTTTCTAAATACGTATTCTGCCTCGAAGCTGAACTATATACTATCAAAAATGGATGTCATTGTCCTCGGACCAGGATTAGGTAGAGAAGATGAGGCTATAAATTTAGCGCATGAAATAATGCAGACGTGCAAATCTTTGAAGAAACCAATGGTAATAGATGCCGACGGTTTGTTTGCAGTATACCAGAATATCTCTATTCTAAAAGATTACCCAAGTCCAGGTGTTATACTTACTCCGAACAAAAAAGAAGCAACCCGTTTGATGCAAGCCGTTCCAGCAAAAAATATACTTTGGTACGAATACTGGGGTAATAATGTATCAGTTTTAGCTAAAGGAGAAGAAGACAGGTTTCTTTCCAGCGTGACTTCTGTTAAATGGTCGTCAAACGAAGGTGGATCTAGCCGGCGCGCTGGCGGCCAGGGTGACATTTTATCTGGAAGCTTGGGAACATTTTTCAATTGGGCCTTAAGAACAAATTATTTTTGTCTAAAGGGAAAATTAGTTCAATTTTCACAGAGTATTGCAGCGTATGCTGCTGCAAGATTAACGAGATTGTGCAATTCAAGAGCTTACGCGATTTACGGACGTAGTATGATAGCTTCAGATATGTTGAAAGAAATTCATAAAGCATTCGAGGAGCAATTTCATTAAATTTATTTAACCATATTAAAAAAATACCTCTGATATTATTTTTAGATTATATAATTTTATTAAATATAACGTGCCTGCATGTAGCGGCATCACATAAAGTTGTTTTCTTTGTTAACTACACCAAAGTTTCTTTTACAAATTTCTTCACTTATGTATTGTATGATTATTACGGTTACTTATTATATATCTAAAATTACCGAAGTCTATACTGTAATAGGTTTGGACTACTTCTTTTACTTTTCTTTTCTTCTTTTATCTTCGTAGAGCGTGAATGCTGGTAATACAGTACCCCTCAGTATCCACAAGGGCATATTTAAGGGCAAGTTCTTGATGGATGATCTTAGCCATTTGGCTATGTCTATGCAAGTATTGGCCGGCCCCAAGGCGAGAACAACCGAAAACGATATAGGCATATACATTCACCGGGACGACCACAAGCCCAACAAATTCAATCATACCGTCCTTTAGAATATGGTTCCGGTAGTTGTTCGTTACAATGACTTCGGCAAAGGCAAAACCTTCAGTTTATCCAAAAAGGTTGCTGAAGCATAGCCAAGCCACGGAGGATAATTGATTCACAACAGGTCCTGTCAGGGCACGATAGAACCTACTGTGTAGCCTTACTCTTCCACACACTTAGTACTTGTAGCTTACGCCAATTCGTGGTAGCCAAGGAAAGTGGCGTGAGTATTTTTTCCATTGCTACAACATCCTGATACATTCCCACGTTCACTTCTAGGAAGCGTTTCTTAATATTGGACACCTCACGGTTATGCAGGTTCTTGACACTTAAATATTATTTATTATATTTTCATGGCGTACGCTAATTCCGAAGTCGACAAAATGTTATTCTTTTTAAACAAACGTATAATTATTTTTTATTATAGATTTACTCTTTAATATATATTATATTCTATTGTATATTTCTGAAGAAGAAATATGATCAATCGTTGATTGATAAAAATTTGATTATTTAAGTATTTAAAATATAATAAACATAATTTTTATACAGGTACGTTCCGAGACTATATGGATGAGAAAATTGGGCTTGGGTCCTTATAATGATACTGGATCGAGTTGTTAATTCACTCGTCATAACCATGCCAGCTCCAAGACAATGTAGCATAGAATTGCTAGGCGAACGGTGCTGTTGCTCTAGGCTAAAACACCAAGAAGAGGCGTGAAGAGAACGAAATTGTCTTTTGACCGTTGTTTTTTTTTTCGAATAAAAATGAAATATCTTTTTCATTTGGGACAACGAAAAAAAAAGGGTGCTTAAATCTCGCTCTATCTTCATTGAAGGAGAGGACCGGCGCTGAGCATTCCAATCCAACTCGAGTATACCCGAGAAGACCGATCCACGTATTCATATGGAAGATGGTGGCAAGCGTGTAAGGAGTCCGCCTGATGTTAAGTGACTGCTACCCATTGGCATCCGCAAAAAGCAAATACATTGCAGATGTGTTGCCTACCTTTAGTGGATTAGATGAGAGGATAAACAGGAAAAAGGATATTTTCTTTTCCTATCCATTTACTCCTCGTCCAATCCTCTTCCTATCTTATCCTTATTAGGAAAGAATGGGAAAGGGATGAGGACAAAAATGGGTCACCGGCACCTCACTCGTCAGACAAAACGCCTGTCTTCTATGAGGTCATGGTATTTCACCGGTCGACTCGGCCCATTCGGGCAACAGATGTTTTTGTTACGGGCTCTACCACTGTAAAATCATGTACATTTCATGTCTGCTATCCCAGTTCCTTGAGAGATGACAGTGATACTGGTGGTAAAGCAAATGTAACTTAAGGTGGTAACGAACTTAAGATAACATGGAAAACATGGATTGATAGACTACCGCTGTTTCGAAGTATTCTTGAGAGCACGAAAAAATGATGCGTTAACATGATGTACTGAACAAAATACAATTATACAGTTTAAATGTTCAGCACTCTATATTTTCCGTTCACTACGAACTAAACATGGTAAATGATTAGTTCGTAGTGAAACATTTATAGTAAAATAGTTGTGATATACCCATATAAACTAATTATCGTTTTCAATTTACAACTTTTGAACTTTTTCGCACGTGTGTATGTATGAGACATAGGTAATATGATGATCATGATTATTATAAAGTCAGTCAGGGTTTTTTGGTTTTTTAATTTAACTATCACTTGTTTTTATTTAATCATTTCATTTTACCAAAGTCATAATTAGAAAATAATACAAGTTTTTTATGATTTTGGTTTTATATAGATAGATTATTTTATTATGTTGTTATTTTATTATTTTATGTTTTATTTATATAGATCTTTGATGACAAGTTGACATTTACCGCATCGTTCATAAACACAAATAATTTACAGATTTTTGATTTTATGAGCAATTTTAAAACAACATTAGAATACTATCTGAGTATAAGTGAAAATATCGCGATTAAATGTTAAATGGTTGTTATAGTTAAATTATTAAATTAACGTTACGGCTAATATAAGTTTGACATTTTTAGATGACAATTTATTTTGGATACTGCATTATTGTTAAGAACGTAATGTGGCTATTTTTCCCTTATCAAAATATTATTACGGAGAAATTGAATTATTGTTGTGTTCAATGTAGAAAGGATAAAAAGTAATAAACTTAGTATAATGGAGGATGAAATAGACGAATGTATCAGAAAAAGAATTCAATGGCCCCAGTTACCTGCTACTGTAAAAAAGGTGATGCGATTTCTTACGTTTAGTTTCTTACCTAAATCTCCTCACATTTCTCTAACAATTCACATATTTAAAAGGATTAATTGGAATTAATATATACTATATAATTCATATTATGAAATCTTATACAATATGTTATCGCCATACTATATAGTTTTTGTTGTTTATTTATGTAAGTTATTTTGCTATTCTCTTGATCGCTCGTTGATCAGCTGTATGTATATTATCGCTTAATAAATATATTCTTCATAAGTAATTTTACTATTTGTTTCACGACCCTTTATTTACAATATGACTATTTGAATTGCTTTTTCTTCAGGTGTTGGGTGATTCTGTTAAAGAATATGAAAGATACATATTTGAGTTCAGTGTTAAAAATCAATTGCGTTACAGAGGAAGTCTTGGTAAGTTATAATTTATTAAAAAATATTTAACCTTGAATGCTCTAATGTCAATTAGGCTTATGGGGTGTGTATTTTAACAAAATATATAATATTTCAAAAGTTCTAAAAGGTTAATAAAGTTATATAAACTTTTGTGAGACATTATTAACTACATGATTAATTAAATTAAACGGCTTACCTAACTTCTCCTACTTCGGTGTTGGTACTGACAAGTTATGAACGTGTCACTACCTGGCCAACTGCGAGGCAGGGTGTGACCACGAACTAATCCCGCTCACCCTGAAGAAGGACCTCCGACAGGTCTGAAACATGTTGATTTAATTTAATTAATTATCGAGTTCTAAAGGGTTTTTCATAAAACATAAAATGTAAAAGTTTCATGTTTTAATTTATAAATAATATATTGAGTATGGACTTATTTTGAAAATTAATATTTTGTATCATTAGATTATATATGGCCTAAATTTTAAATGATAAAAAATCATAAATTTATTTAACAGCTGATGTGAACAATGATAAGTTTTGTAGTTTGCAAGCAATTTGAACAACATATATGTGGATATCATAGAATTTGTTATTAGCTACTAAAGTGACTTTTGCACACTTTTTATCTATAAACATTTTTAAAATGTTCTGCTATACATGATAATCATTTTTAGTACGTACAGTTCGGAAAGATGAAAGAAAGTACTATGAGGTACTTGTGCAGAGTAGTGTACAGAGGCTCATGCTGTACCCATATCACTTAGCTGACATGATTGTTAAAGGTAATACTTTATTTTATTTATTCTTTTTGGACCGAAGGAAGTAAAACCGATACAGCCCCACTCAACCACAAAATAAAAATGGATTATATTGTAGAGTGATGCAAATTAAAGATTTTTTTTCTTTGTCCAATATTCCACACTGATAATTGCAGAACTTGTTTTTTTTTAAGTAGGGCCCCCAAGTACAATTAGCCCAGGGTCACAAACTCGCATTCCGCCCCTAGATAAGAAGGATGTTCCCTTCTTCAAATAAAAATCACATAATCACCATTCATTATAATGTTATTTAATTTATTGATAAGAGAATGGATGTTCGTACGTTCCTTCGTTTTAGCCGATATCCATCCACTGCTGGACGTAGTGCTCCCCTATTAATCACCACAAAGATCAGTCCCCTGCCCTCAACCAGTGGGTTAACATTAATACTTAAATATGTAAATGTGTACAATTAGATTGGTACGAACACAACTTAAATTGCACTCTTGCACGGTATCAATTTTAAAAAAAAGAGAATGCCTTCATGACTTGCACACAGTCTGGACATCTTGCATACAGGTAATGCTAAGCCAAGGTATGCTGTTGGTAAACACATTAAAAGTGTAATGTCTGGTGAGCATACACATGGTTGAGATTTAAAAATATTAATTCCCTGTCGTGTCTAAGGTGGTATGTACCAAAATGGATAGTTACTGCTATTTCTGTTCTTGTCTCTTACAAATTAAATTCAATTTTAATAATCTAATTTAGTTAATTTTTTAGGCTTACGGATAACCCCATTTATTTACTATCTAGAAGTGGTTGCCCTGCTTATAGAAATGGAGAAAAGCTACGACACAATGCCTAACTTTACTGCCGCCGATTGTAAGTATGCTATGTGTATCATATGCGAGAAGAAGAATACACCAAGGATATAATAAGTTTGCCATGTTCGGAAATCCGTAATCTCTGCCTACTATTAAAAATTAAAAAAACTACTATTAAAAAAAGTATAATTATGCTCAGATGTACAGGCATGATGCATAAGCATAATTATATTTTTTTTAATCAAATATTCTTATTAGGAATTGTGGTCAAATACTAGCTAGTATTAGTATAGTACAAAGATGGATCCTAATAGTTTCAAAGTACTGTACAAAAAGTCACCTTTTGATATTGGGTACTTGATACTCTGAGTAATATGTCAATATGTTTCAGTTGCAATTGTTACAAGTTAATAACTATTAAAATCGCTAGTTAATCTCCGAAGTAACTTAAATAAATGAAATACTTTTGTTCATCAAACATCAATACAATGTTGTGTCTACAGTAAGTTTATCCCTTTTCACATTTGGAGCCGATACCTCTAAACTTATGTGAAAAGCAAATTACGATTGCTATCTTTTTCTGACAGAAAAAGGCAGTCTCATTTTTGTTTCATCTTTTGGTGCTTAAAAAGTGTTTACCATTACTTAATATATTAAATATTTAAAGCAAATATATAAAATATTAGTCATATGCTAACATAATTTTGTCAAATAAGGTAGTTAATTAATTACAGGTCAAGAAACAAAAACTAAGAATTATTATTTTCTTTTAGGTCTCCGACTGCTGGGAATTGGACGTAATGAGTACCTGGAGTTGATTGCTAAGGCTCGTTCTTTGGGAAGGCGAGGCCGGTCAAAGGCGATCCGGGGCCTGTTGCCTCGAGTGCCACTCAACATACCCATGCTGCCCTGGTGGCGAGTTGAACTGGGCTATGTGCTCGAGGAAGATGTCAAGGTGATTTTCTACTTATTTTTTATTGTTTGATGATAGACTATCGAATACTACATATAATCGAATATCGTTTTAGTGAAAATTTTATACGCACAAAATGATTAGAAAATTTTTAGTACAATAATAACATCTGTGGAGCTTCAAAAGCTTGTCTCAATACATTTCCCATTACAACTTTTTTACAGTTTTTTAAAGCATCGAAAGGGCGCTTGTAATTCCAGTACACAAATTACCATGCTTGTCGAAAATACTTGAAAAAGTTATCAACATTTGTTTAAAGGAATGGAGTTCGAGGTCTGCCACTTCAGTTATTTACAGATTACTTAACCAATAGAAGTCAAGCTGTAAAAGTCGGTG
>DWTW01000158.1:0-19841 GCA_018246275.1 Papilio slateri
TATACGATTATTATAATAAATGCCCGCATAAATTTGGTGACCCCGACGTGATTCTAACCCGCAACGTCATAAGTTTTATAAGTTGTCATTTTTGCACAAAATATAGTGCAAAATTCATAACTTCACATAAAATGTGCAAATTTCCATATTCAAATAAAAAATTACAGATCAGTTTAAAACATGAAAAAAAGATTTTTTTTTCTTTTAACAATATATAATACGAGTTTTCCGTTATAAATGTAGAATGGCTTGAGGTCTTTTTAGTGTTGAGTGGCGGTCGCGCGGTACATCGCTCCGCACTCCGGACGTGACCGAACGACGCAAGCTAGAAATCATGGCGCTTCTCTCTCTGGATACGACTTCATTACTAACCAATTTAGAATTTTAAATCCAATCGCATGTATAAAACGATAATGGTTTTAAGTAACAGAGGTCCACTGCTGAGCGAAGGCCTACCCCATGTAACTTTTTTTTTAATGGAAGAAGGTGGCAAACGAGCAGCCGTATCACCTGATATTAAGTGACCGCTACCCATAGACATCTGCAACAAGCAAAATGAGTTGTAGATGCGTTGCCTACCTTAAATTAATGGACAGAGGAGGGGATAGACAGAAAAAATGATATTTCCTTTTCCTATCAGTCCCCTCCCCGTCCAATCCTCTTCCCTTTCACATCCTTTCCTTAGTAGAAATGGATAGGAAGGGGAAGGGGGCTACAATTAGGCCTTGTGTGAGACCGTGGTATTTCACCGGTCGAGCCGGCCCATTCATGCCACAGATGTTGTTGTTGCGGTCTATACCACTGTTAAATACTATGCGTGCAAAATAACACGAGACTCGACGTATGAAATGCGACGTACCACCCCCCCACTCATCTCTCACCTCCCCGGGTGAGTCCTGGTTATTAATTCACCGAGTGACAATGATACTGCTTTGGTTAGTCCCTCTGGATTACTTTAAGCGATAAGTTTTTTACGTTTCACAAGAACCACTGTGAATATTTTGAACTTAGGTATCATGTTAATATGCTCGAGTTGTAACTACAGAGTTAAAAAAAATATGAGATGGAAGTTAAAATAAAAAATTAGTACATCTATTGTATCTTAATTCCACTTAGGTGGACGAAGAGAGTAATTAATCACCGCTTTTCACTTTTCTTCTGTACCAATGGTAAATTTAACCTTAATTTAAACTAAAGATTTTAACAGACCTGCTCACTGCCAATTTGCACAGGCTTCTCATATATAATCCAAGTGACACACTCGGTGTACGGAGGCGTGGTTAATGACCCTTTGTAGGTGACGTAGTTGCCACTACTCAGGTCCTCTCGGTCCATCCAAGCGAGTGATTCTGTTTGACAGTTGATAAAGAATTAAGTCACTAGAGCCGCGGTAGAGTAACTTACAAGTATGCAGTAAGCTTTGTTATATAAGTAACTAGCGGCCCGCCCCGGCTTCGCACGGGTATTTAACAAAAAAGGCAAAAATTATAAATTTTAACACACACACACACACCCTTCTTTTTGCGTCGGGGGTTACTAAAATGATATTTTAATTCCGCAGCGTACGCGATATAACAATTTTTTTTTCACACGTTGGGTTACATTATCGAATTTTTCATACGGATCCCTAACTTTTTGAAAATATTCTATAGCTGTGTTCATCAGGGATAATGTAGAATTCCAATGGTGAAGAAATTTTTTAAAACGGTCCTGTAGTTTCAGAGCCTATTCAATGCGAACAAACCATCAAATCTTTCCTCTTAATAATATTAGTTTAGGTTTAAGCTGTAATATTCTACAGTAGAATGCATTAAGTCATTAGTCACATTAATTGGATAGAAAGTAAGGAACAGAAATTTAGACGACTTTAGAATAACCGTCTAGATTAACCTGCCATTTTTAGCAACAATAGTCGGATGTAATGAATCAAGTATTCCTTACAAATGGTACATCTAATATGAAAACCACAGCAGAACTCTGGAATGTCAATAACTAGACTAATCCGTCTACAAATATTGTAAAGATGACGCAAATTGAAGTACCTATCTTACGCTAGGTATATTCCCTGTCAATTTCAAAAATGGTCATGAAGGTGCCTAAGATTATTAAAAATGATGTACCTGAGGAAACTTCGCAGGTTTGATCGCGTTTCTTAATCTTCTCTAAGCCCTCGACGAACTCATCGAAGCTGGGATTGGGAGCGTCGACCACCTCCAGAAGGAAGCCGACGACCGCCAACCCGTCGGGATGCGCCACGGCCGCTTCCAGAGATTGGTATTTAGTGTTGTAATGTACCATGTGGCATTCAGCTGCGTACCTGTTCATAACATTTAACGTGTGACATTCTTCGGTTCTTAGATTGTGGTTAATATAAGATTGTGGACTAGCAAACAGTTTTTCATTATAAAAAAAGTTATAGTATTTACTTATACTATATATAGTTTGTTCATATATCATACTTATGCTACAGTTTGTTCATAGCAACAGATTTCACTTTTTTTTTATCTGTACTTCCCGCAATCTTGTTTAAGCGATTACGCACAAATATAATCATATCTGATAACGTATTTGCTAGATCGTGATTGCGAACAGCGCACAATGCGCCGTATCGCAATCAGTGCTCACTTATTTATGTTTATTTACATGAAGTTTACACAAGATTTATCAACACCTTATCATGCTAACGTCTTGCGTTTCCAGCTTTTAAAAAAAGTATTTTCAACAATCACAATTAATTTACTTGCAATTTCATGATCGATCAACTCGCCGTTAGATTCTCAACAGTCATATTAAGAATCTAATAATGCAGAAAAATAATTTAACAGTGGTAGAGCCCTACGATTAGTTCGGCTATCAATACGGACAATCGGTTATCATCAATGCTATAAATCGCTTTATCATCGTACATCATAAAATAATATAATTTAATTATTGGTAAGCACTTAATAACAACTTAATCTTTTTTACTGCAGATAAAGGTAATGAAATATCTAAATTGAAATTTGTACATATTTTTTTAGAAGGTGGCAAACGAGCAAGCGATGCAACAGATATCAAATAACCACTACATAGGCATCTGCAACAAGTTAACGGGTAGCAGATGCATTGCCTACCTTTTACCCTTTGTCCTTTACGACAGGGAAGGGGATAAACAGATACAGAAAAAAGGATACCTATTACCTTTTCCTGTCCATCCCCTCCCCCGTCAAATCCTCTTCCCATTCCCATCCTTTCCTTATAACAAAAAGTTAGAAAGAGAAAATGAGCAGGATTCGGCCTCCGGCACCTCACCCATCAGAGGAACTGCAGAAATACTTCTACTTGACGCCTGTCTTTTGCGAGGTCATGGTATTTCACATTCGTGCAACAGATGTTGTGTTTGCCAGCACTGATAAAAACATATTAAAAAACTTTAATTATATGGTTGATTATTTTTATTTTATGTATTGAGGTTAAATTAATTCGTCGTAAAATAAGGTGTCTATTGTATTGACTTATATTACTTATGTTAAAAGTATAAGATATATTTATTTATTTATCAGTGACTGAAGGTTATTAACCCGTGAAACTAAGGCCGGTAATGCAGATTCTCTAGTGTTGTGGATGTTCCAAGGGCGGCGGTGACCACTTGACGTTATCCTGTACCAAAACATACTAACCCGTGTCCATCCAGTACGTGTTCGCAGCCGGTGAAGTCGTCGACGGACCAGTGGAAGTGCATCTGCTCGAATATGTACTCGCCGATCAGCGGGCCGCCGCTCAGCCGCGGCCTGGCCGACGACTCGAATGTGAAGTACGCTGTAAACATTATTACATTTGAGTGTAAAATGTTCGTTTTATTATGAATTTAATAATTTTTCTTTTCTTGTTTTTTTATTTATTTTTGCAATTTTTGCATGGGGCATTGCCTATTGCTTAGATGCAGCTGGAATTACGGCAATAGTACACAGAAACCACTTATTAGCTGAAATTTGACTACAATAATTAGTTTCATATTGTGAGTGAGTTTAAATTATTAAATTAATGTAATATCATAAAATAATGAACAGTCGTATTACTTACTTACTTACTTTACTTTTTTTTTATAAATATTAGTAGATTTTCGAATTAATTTACTCTCTTTAATCTCCTTAACCATTCCAACTAAGCTTAAGCTTGTGCTAAGATATGGTTCACGACAATAGTCGAATGGCGGATTCGAACCCACGACCTCATGTTCGGTGGTCCGCACCCTTAACCATTATTGGCTATTGGTGAAAAATTCACACTACCTATAAATCACTCTTTTAATTAGCCATGATTTCAATCTTATTTTAAACAATAAACGTAAAAAATATTTTTTAAATGAACCATTAACCTTAAATGCAGACGGCGAATAGCTGACGAATTCAGGGTTCACACTCTATATACCAAGTTATTCGGTCGTTGGGCTCTTCAAAAATTCCGTCCGCAAAATTCCGGGACAGTTGAAACGCGCGCCTTAATCTTAAGCAAAGTAATTACTTCACGTAACTGCACAATATGAAAGCCCGCACTGAAAAATGTACCAACATTTCAACACTAACACTTCTCCCAACCCTCCGTCATAATCAATCACACCAGTTGATTGTTCTCACGGCATTGTTTTCATTTTTTTCCCCGTAGCGCGTGCATTTCGGACAAAGGGGAGATAGTTGAGATGAGTTATAAATTATGTAACGGACTTCGTTTGAACACGTTGGGCGGGCGGGGAATATATTTTTCATATAGACCGGGTTATTGTTTTATATCTTTGTTTAATTGTTACCCGAGTCCTAAATTGTGTCCAAACACAAATTACTGCGTGAGGATCAAAGTTCATCGCTAATACTATTGTAAATATAAACTCTCATATTTTGATCTGTTTATACATAAATAGTACTTGTATACAGATACATTTGCTAACTCGCTAAACTGCCTTTTGGAATCTGTGCGTGTGCTATGCTTCCTTCCTTAAAGGCCAGCTTCTCTGGTGTTGTGGATGTTCATAAATGGCGATAATAATTTTACATCAGGCGATTTCCCGCACCTTTTCCCTCTACAGAAAACGATCCCTACATGTATGTAGGATGGTTTATTACAAAGAAATGAATAAGACATTATCTTTCTCCCTTCTGGTAAGGCTTTATGGAAAGATGTGGACGGTACACATCCTACTAGATGGACCGATGAACCCCTATATTTGACAGGGGCGTATGGTGGAAGACATTGGAAGACCTATGGCCCCATGATATGCCCGATGATCATGTTAACGACATTATTTGCTTTTGATAAAAAGGAACGTTGGTTTGAAGGGTGTTGACCACAAAAATAAGTTACTCTAGACCTGAGAAATGTACATCTTTTAGAACGTGCTCAGATTCAATGCGAATTGCAATTATTTCTACGAGTACGTAACAAATAATATGATGGTAGCATTAGTTTCTATCATGTCTAAATAAAGGTTATATGATTTGCTCCTCGCAGCGAGACGTCTCATTCTACGGTGTAATGTAAAATTAAGTGGGGTCGCTTTTACAGAGCGCTTGCGATGCGACTATTTGCGACGTCCTGACTTGCGAATTACAGGCAGAGTTGCGGTAGTTGTAAATAAATTTTCTTTTTTAAATTTTAAAAATGCTGTATATAGTAGAAAGCCCAGTGAACGATTGGGTATGTTTTAAAAGATCATCGTCGCTTATAATCATTCAGAATAGAAGAGTGTGTCATCAGTAAATTTTTATGCGTAGTGTAGAATATAAAAAAGATTATCTATTTATCATAACTTTTCCCAAAACGTAGATATGGCGAATAGATATCACGCATGGTAGTATGTTCTTGGAGGCCGAAGGTTTTATACAATTAAGGAGGACTCATTTTCAATGTCGTTTGATAATAACAACTTTTTGACATATGTAACCTATTATTTGATGATATAATACGAGGTCTTAAATTAAACAAAAATCCAGCGAAGAAAATAAGAAACTAATTCGTGCGAAGCCG
This sequence comes from Papilio slateri, assembly GCA_018246275.1. Lineage (NCBI taxonomy): Eukaryota > Metazoa > Arthropoda > Insecta > Lepidoptera > Papilionidae > Papilio > Papilio slateri. Next base: position 6,001 of record DWTW01000158.1, read on the forward strand.
CGGGTGACAGCTAGTAAATTATAATTTTATAGCAGTTTCAAAGATTCAAGAAAAATTGCGATCAGTTCTTCTTTATTACCTGCATTTAAATAAAGCCTCACCCCACCTCAGTTTCTAATTAGCGAAGCTTGCTTTTAGTGCTTGGTTTTTCAGTTACAAAGTTACGAAAAAACAACAAGTAAACGGCGAAACAGCGGAATTTAAGTTTACAGGGGAAGTGGAAACTTTTAAATTAAAAGTTCGTTTTGAATTCGACTTGGTTGTAATTTACGCGGGGGAATCCTTCGAATTTTTTTATAAGCTTGTATAATACGGTTAATTTAGAAAGAAGTTCGGACAATATAATGTGGCAATGGCTTTCTGAACTCTGGAAGTTGATTCTTTTACTTTTTCAACTAACCACTAACTTTCTTTAGTTTCCCTTGAAATCGCTTATGTAAAGCTTGTGGGCGAGGTTTTATTAAACTGGTTTTTAATTAGAAGAAAAATTAATTTTGTTATGTATAAGATTACCAACTTAACAGAATTAATTTTTCTAAACTAAACTACGGTTTTTGATGTTGAAATGAACAATGCTTATACGTACACGGAAATAAGTCGATTATATGTAGGTACCTACTATTAAAGGCTAGCGTCGTAGTCGAATGAAAATAATATACCAGGGGAACATAGATTCGTACGTAGTTAATTCGACAACGATAAATAATCTATATGATTGACCGTTTGACTAGAATAATCTGAATGGAATATCACCTCTATACCGTATTTAGGATAGATAGCACAATGTATCTACATTAGCTCTATAAACATGACAAAGCAAAGCGAGCAAACAAATTTGTACTTGAAATATGGGAAGAGATCAAACTGCTATGAAAACAACGACAAGAAGAAAATTGATACTCAGCAATAAGAAATTTTGTAGATACGATTTACCTATTATATTCACTTGTATGTTGATTTCTCTGGAATATATACCTGAAACAGAAATAAAACAAATGTTTGTTAAACGAGAAGACGTACAGAGACGATATTACCCGTAACCCACGAGCATGTAAGTGCACTTGTATAATTGTAAAAGAGGCGAGAGAGGGCTGTGCCTAATGGAAATCCATAATCCTCTACCTACCCCTTTGGGTTACGGGCGTGCTTATTTATGTATTGCTTTCGTTTACTTATTTCTACTATACAAATAAGGAAATATAAAAGGAACCTAATTTGTAGACGAATATTCATTTGACGTAACATTTCTACTTATCGTGTTGGAATCCTTCATCAGAGATCATATTTCCACGAATCCATTTCGTAAGAGGTAACTCTAAAATTTCGCAACACCGAAATGGTTTATCCATTAAAGGCCAAGGTTAACCTTCGTACCGCACAATCTTATGGGATCGTCAGCTCTTTTGGAACAAAATATAGGACATTATTCGACCTCGTGACAGTAATGATTTTTTAATAGCTTTCGGACATTTTAATTGCATTTTCAGAAGTTTTAAGCACATCAACAATTATTTAGAGGATACTTGAAAACATACGCTGGATTAAGAAAGAAGACAAAATGATGAGGAGATTTTAGAAGAAAAAAAAAGAATTTTCGAAAAAGAAAAGGGAGAATGACGAAATAATGATAATGCAAATTTATATTGCAGAAGAAAACGGCTGTGTTGGTAGATGACGCATTAGACGAAGTTACACCGATCGAATTGGTGATATATTAAAGAAAGGCGATACCAAGAGTACCCGTAACGGACAAGCTTGTATGCGTACATGTATGAAAGTAGAAAAAGCGAGAGAGTATCTCTATCAACTCCTCTAGGTTACGGGGGTGAATGTTTTCTTATTTATGATATATTTTTGTTAGTATCTATTTTGTGTCTTCAAATTGTATCTAGCTGTAACATGTACTTGTATAACATAAGGTGGGAAGGAATCATTAAATATGTACAAACTTGAACTCAAGTCTATACAAGTTGACGTTCATATTTCAAATGCATTGAGCAAAACTTGTCAGCACCGTCGAGAGCGGAGGTGTTGGGATGCAGGTGCATTTCCAATCTGTATTCATGAGGTTCGGACGTAAACAAAAATCATTAGCGGCTACTGCGGGGCTCAACATCCGGAACTATGTTCTACCACCAGTCCAACTAAGCTTAAACTTGTGCTAGGACATGGTTCATCACAATAATCGAATGGCATATTTAAATCTACGACCATGTTGTACATGTTTCGCAGTCTGTGCCCTTAACTATTATGCTATTGCCGCTTCAGAATATTATTATAAATAGATTTGTAATAAAGTTTTATTCTGTTCAATGATCATGATGATTAGGTAAAAGACTAGCGCGGTTTCTGGATGGTTTGTCAAATTTTAATGTAACTAACACTCCCGTCAAGTTAATCACCATGTCAAATCAATTTCAGTTCCTAAAAGAAAAAGAAAAAAGTTGATCGTGCATCTAGCAACTCAAATGTTCAACAATCGGAAGTTTAACAGCAAAGCTTTCTAAGCTAATTTTTCCGTTGATCAGCTTACAAGAAATCGGGCGTTTGTACCTTTTTGTTTACTGTTTCCGTTTATATTTTTAATGTGTAATTATCGTGTGTGGTGAAAATGTTGTCTCCGTCTGTTTGATGTCTATAAAGGTGGGAGTGTTCCTTGGGAGTTCTGAATTTATTTTACGATTAAAAATTCTATCTCCGCCGAACATCCATTTCGTTTAATTTTTCTCAATTTGCTTCTCAACGCTTTATTACGCCCATCAGAGGAACAAAACTCGTTGATTTCTAAACGAATTAAACGAAAAAAAAACCGCCGGAACATCCGTTAATTACGCAAAGGGTGAAGAAAATTTATCAAGAATATTAACTCCGCAAAAATACAACCGAAAAAAGAGGCGAAAAGGACGAAGAACAAATGGCGGAGAGTGGGAAATAATTAGTTCTTCCAACGAAATGAGCGGTAAGAATCCAAGATGGTCGACCGTGATAATTTATAAACAATATAACTGCGTAGTGTCGTCACCTAAATATGAAATGCGATGTGACAGTAAGCGGGATAGAGAGTGACAAATCTTTCGGGAGCCGAAGTAATATTTCTGTATTACTTTTGCTTTAAGAAGACGGATGAGACAAATTCTATTATTACCGACTGACATTAGGCCCGTTTATTTAACACCGAAATGTTTTTAAGTTACCGTGATATTTGTTCACCTCACCTGTAGCTTGTCAGTTGGCATAAATCGTTTATGGTTGTGTATTATTCCTATTACCTAATTTTCTAAATAATATTGATAAAGACCTTTATCACGCTTTTATCAGTCAAACATATTTCTATCTATCTATCGATCGAAATCTTTCCACTTTTTTGGATATTTCGATACGTTTAAAGAAGCAGTAAACTTAACTGATATATACAAGCAGTTAGATTACAATCAGTTAAGTTTACTGCTTCTTGTACATATTTGTTACTTTTATTAAGGGCATACAAATGCTATTGGTATGTCTGATACTAATATGAGATATACCAGTAGCATTTGTATGCATTCATCAAGAGAAGTTTAGAGTATCTAAAATGAATTCTCGAGATTTGAAGGTGAACCTATTAAGTACTGGACTATACTGATAACCAGATCCTTTGTCTCTATTGTAATGAAGGTATTAATCATCATGTTTAATACATGTCAATCTATGAGATATTTTTAAAAGTCACATAATTTGCAGTAAATATGAATTCGGAAAATAAGCTCCAGCAAATAGTTCTTATATCGCACGCACACATATCGTTTAAAATGTGTGTCTTTACTACTTATTTGCAAAACCCGATGACTTCATAGGATAGGTTAGGATAGGTTTTCGGGGTAAATATATCTGGAACCGTGCAATCAGCAACTCGAATCGAAAACTAATATTTATGAAGTAACAAAACTTATGAAGTCGGTTTTATTCTAAATAAAATTGTTATTAACTATTTCAAAGTCGTAAAACGTGAAATACCTCTGAATTTTTTGTTCCAATTCTTAAGGTATAATAATATTTTCGCACAATTTTCTGCTCGGGATAACTGCCTTGTGGCCTGACCTTTGTTCAACAATAGTTCTAAGCCATAAATCATTTAGAGTCCTTAAAGAAAAGAATATTCTTCTAAAAGACGGACCACGCACTTACACGTGATCGGATGTTGTTAATCGGTTAATAGTTCGGCTCATGTGAAAGGATCATCGCTTTAATGTCAAGAAACTCAACGTACGTTTGTCCCCTTCCACCAGAGATTCCTAAAGTGGGTAGTATATTTTTTTTATAGAAGAAGGCGGCAAACGAGCACGCGGTCCACCTGATATTGAGTGACCGCTGCCCATAGGCATCTTCAACAAGCTTATGAGTTTCCTACTTTTAATGAACAGGGGATGGGTAAACATAAAAACAGATATTTCTTTTTCCAATCTATCCCCTCTTCCGTCAAATCCAACTCGCCTTCCCAAACATTCCTTATTAGAAAAGGATGGAAAGGAGAAGAGGACCAGAATTGAGCCTCCGGCACCTAGCTCATCGGACGAAACGTAGAAAACTTTTCCTTCACGCCTGTCTTCTGTGAGGTCGTGGTATTTCACCAGTCGAGCCCGCAATTCGTGCAACGGATTTTTGAGGGCTCTACCGCTGTTATCTTCCCCGGAGAACTTAATTAATTACATTTATAATTATATAATTATTTATAATTATATTGTTTAATTATTTTAACTGTTTCATAATTCCACAGTTAAAATGATTACTTCGGAATAGTGTGATAGTGGAAACCTATGATTATTGTTTGAAAGAATTACCTACAAGGCCTATAAAGTTCGGCTTACCTCCAGTCAAGATTGTACAAAAAGGTATGAGCAGGAATGAGATTCCACAAATAAGACTTCGCTGAGTGTTCCTTTGCCCAAAACAAGTTTAGACACCGCTGGCTATAGAAAAATATCTACTATTGGTTTGTATGCTGTGGGAAAGAGCTACGGCAGAATTCTGTTTTGAGCCACTTAAATAATTAAAAATAAAATTATTTTAATGTGTCAGTGGCTAGGTACTTCGACCTTTACCAGAGAAAACGTATGTATGTACATATGTATATGACAAATTGATGTACCGATAAGCAAACTAAAACGCAATACCATTTCCGTCAACATTCCCACTTTAATAAACCTGTCATATTACCCGGCAGTTGTAGCCGTGTCAAGCAATTATAACCATTATACGCACTTGCGTAAAGAATAAAATGTTATACACGTATTACTTACATTCTTAACTATTGTGGTATGGCAGCTGGCATTGGTTTGATGGTCCCAGTTGCCAAATACGGACCTCCGACGCCTTTCAATAGATGTACAGACATATTATACACATTAACCTTATCTACGGAACGCTCTTTGTTTTATATTGATAATTTTTAAATGCCATTATGTCTTCTATTAAAGGCTGTAATTAATCTCTGATAGTTGTGGTATAGGTTGTAAGCAGAACTACAAAAACTCACATCCGTAAAACTTGACGATACTTACGGATATTTATTGTTACGGATAATGATTTATTTGTTATGGTAGACAAACGCCCTAGAGGCTTACCTGATGCTACACTTCTACGTCTGCAACAATCAGTAATGTATGCGCTTCTAGCTGTTTCATAGGAAAGAGGGTAGTAGTGTAGTGTAGGATGGGTAGGTCCCTATTCCCTTCTCATTCCTTCATCCTCTCCATTTCTTTGTCCACTCTGTTCTCTACAAAGCCTGGCAGACAACACATCAGCAGAATATTGACATGTTTGTGTAAGTGAGCCACTCTGGCTTACTTGCCGCCTTCTACTACAAAATATTACAGTTTAAACTCTTTTCGTTCGTTATAAGGATAAAATTCTCATAATATAGAAATGAGCACAACTAGTTGGTTCACCTTAAACCCATACATTACTACACATTTTATAGTAAATTTGATTATGATTAAACGTTTAATATCAGTGTTATTAGTTTGTTATCTGGTAACAAAATGCGGCTTAATTTCTGTGATGCCGAAATTTTTAAGGTCTTTCAAACACAAGTTAAAAATTATTTTGAATTTCATTGTTTTCTTTCTTCACTCAATATAACGATAGCTCATACCAACAAGAAATGGTCGGTGCCTCTAGTGTCACTATAAAGAGTTTCCACTGTGCTTGTGTCTGATCCGTTCCCGGTGTATAATTCCTGTCGCTACAGTCGGTTTTACAAGCATTGGGAAATCGATGGCTATGTCTGTCGACAGTACCAGCACGAAGAAGGCTTAAGTCGTGGGATCTACATTTTTTATACGATTTTAATGATCCTTTTACTGCTAGAAAGCTACATTTTCAAGAAGTAACGTAGGTTATTTTTTTTATTAACATCTTTTTTTATTTGTTTATACAAACTTATTTATTAACAATACATTTAAAAAATCTACAAATCAACAGATATTCTCAAATATATTTTATAAAAATAGTGTTCCACCGGCTGCGGAGACCAGTGACCCAGGATAGGTAGGTTACGTACAGAGAGAGGAACTTTCTCACGATGGGCAGACTCCAAAATTACCAAAATTATTTTTGAATAAAACTTTTTATCCAACCGTTTATTAACGTTATTATTAACATGCAATATTCAAATTTACCCAGGCGATGTCGATCACGAATAACTAGTTATAAAAAAAAACCTAAGAGCATTTACCTCATGTATTAGAATAGAAATATACCCTACATATTTTCATTTGTTCCTTGTAATAATTATGTCTATATACCTCATGGGAATATTATACTTAATGTCGTTTTAAACGTATGCGGTAAGTTATCACAATAAAACTCCTTTATGGTACGTTCGCGCGATGATATTAATAAAGATATATAGAACTATGATATATTAACAAGCAACTTCCTTCTTTGTGTTTATTATACTCAATACTGAAAAGTGACTGTATATAAACTCATTAATTTCGCAAGTGAGCGAGCCCTTGTTCGACCAACTCGAAGAGTCACCATCATCAACATTATCCAAAGGCGCAAGGCTCGCAATAAAGAACGATTCCCTTGCCGCTCTCATCCAGTGGACCTGCCACCTTAACTACCTACACTACACCGTCGTACACGCGGCCGTTAATACGTATGTAAGCCAAACGTAGTCAGCCGCCGACTGTCAACGAGCTTATCGTAGTTTAGGTTTTTTCCTGAAAAGTTCTTGGAATGGCAGACACGTATAGGTCGACACAGCGTAGATGGACAACAATGCACTGATGATCTCATCAGGGTTGCAGGAGTCCATTGGCGGAGCGGCAGGGGACAGATTTCTGTGGCGATCAACAGGGGAAGCCTATGTCCAGCTATAGACGATTTTTGATTGAGATGACGAACGTTAACCGTAACAGGGAAAATGGGCGTATAGGTATAGATTTGTACGAAACTGTCAGGGTCATTCATTGTGACATCGTCATTTATGTCTACTGCTATGAATGAAAGGCAAGATTCTTTAATTTATTCCTGTCCGCTGTTTTCATAAATATAACCCACCCAGTATAAAACCCACCGACATTTAGTTCACACGTGTAAAACGCTAACCCTAAAACCGAACATAGACCCGATTCGTATCCAATTTGTTTACAATACAGCGGACCTTGTGCCATTGGCCTTACGCACACTTTCTTGTCCCCGCCCCCGATCCGAACCGAGGCACTTTCGCTTTTATGACCCTATTACCGCGACCTTGCGACTACGGTCAACTGTGTTTTTAAGGCTTGCGTAACTGTCGCGTTTAGCATTCCCACGAATGGGAAATGGCTTAAAGATGTTCATTATTAATGAACCGATTTAATAACCTTCAAAACGAGATAAACGAATTGCCGGCGCCAGTATTTCCGTCCAATTATGACGTGGGTGGGACCTTCAAAAGAAGAGTGAATAGGCTAGAATAATAATTATAAATTAGTGAGTACTATGTTTCCACTAAATCGCCACTTTCCAACAAGTGGAATTGTGATCAAACATTATAATTTATTCATTATAAAAAAGCTATTTAACTTTTGCTATTGCAGAAATATATGGTAAACTTCACTGTGACATTGAAAATATTTGCGCTCCTACTATGTAAAATAATAAGATTATTGTGTGTTATTGTTGAAAGTAGAAGACTGGTATAGATTATGATTATGATGGAATGGACCATGACCTCTTGATGACCATGGCTCCTTAGTCATTGTAGCTAATAAACAGTCACACTCTCTTAAACCAAAGAGTAAGCCATCGATTGACATAAAAAGAGTATACTAACTACATTAACAATTTCTGAGTTCGATGTGTGTCACCTTCTCGAAACAATTCCATTAATTTATAGAACAAATAAACGTACAAACTATTATAATTCCAAGCCGGTTGCGGTGGTTAACCAAGGCACCATTACGCAACTGTTTGCCCTCAAGTGTAGGATTAAAAGGAAACGAGCATTATTACTAAACATTTAAATGCTTTGTTGAATTTACTTCTATTACAAAGTTCGTAGTTCTCGCTGTAATAATATCATCATCGGACAAAAGATATTTTCTAGTGGACATACGCCTCAACAAGGATCGTCACAATCATCTGTCCCATGCCACCTTCCCCCAGTTGTCATCTGCAATCTTGACCATATCGTCGGGTTATCTTGTGGAAGGCTTATCTACGCTAAGTCGTACTGTACCTGGTCGCTATTGTAAAACATTTAGGCCTGAAAAGCTGCGCGTTGAAAATGTATGCTGCGCGTTGTTTCTTCCTACGGAAGACCTAAGTCCGGTGTGGTCGCATTCGTACAGAGTACAAAAAAATTACATCGTGAAATAATATCACATTATAAGCGAACATAGTAAAACTTTGTCGCTTTCTGTAATAACACTGAGCATTCGGGTAGGTGAGACGTACGAATTCCACGCAAGTCTTATGTTATTGCGAGAACAGTAAGTTGTGCAATTCTTCGGATAATATCGGGTACGTTCGTTTACATATTGTTTATTTAATAATTTACAGTAATAACAAGCGTCTTTTAAGCAAGCTGCCTAGTTCCCGAAACCAAAGATTGTCTAGGTGGAAGAACTTGTGTCCTACGTTTCGTTACCACCCTACGTTGTCTATTTCAGCAGATAAAAAATGGATATGTCAACGTGTGATTTCATTAATTCCAGCGGTAATGGATTGTGTGCAACGACGTATCCGAACTTGGGCGTTATTCTGTCCTATTTCGTTGATGGACGACTGTTTGTCGAAGATGAATTGATCGATTTACATTCGGTTTTTAATTTTGTTTTATTTGCACACGCATTTCGGCGTGACAGTACAATTTACTTGATCTATAATTAAGAAACATTATCTAGCTATCGTATTTTTACGTAATGAAAATATTGATAAAAATATAGCTAGAAACAGTACAGTCAATAAGAATCTAAACAATAAGAATACAGATTGTTTTTATATTTTACAAGGTTTCATTAAAACTTTCTAGATTCCTTTCTGATTTGCACACTAACATAACTCCCTTAATATATGGCAGATTTATTAATGCTAGTGGAATGCTTGCGCCTGTAAAATAAAATAAAATAAATCAAATACTTGCGTTACCTTCGTATGGGATGAGAATCGATCACAATAAGATACTATTTACATATAATTAACCAATCCTATTTCCTGTAATTCTATTGTAAAAGCGAAGTAAAGCTGCTAAAGTCTTAACTAACAAAGAATCAACATTGCCTAACGCACCTACCTGTAGGGATGTCAGAGGTTTATTAATTAGTCTTCAAGATGAGCTCAAAGTTGTAGATAATTTTGGAACTCAATACCAGATTTTCGACAATTAAGACGGTGATATTAAAATAATGGTTGCCCAGAGGGTTTTTACCTTCTATCAGTAAAGAAATAAATTAACTAATTAAGTACTAACGCCTTAGAACATTGTCATTTCTTCTGTTACTTCGTTAGTCACTATTGTAAGGAAGAAATTCTTAAAAATGAAGATTGTCAAGAAAAAATAGTACTAGATTTTGCACGTGGTCCAATTGCGAATCTGAACAATCGATTCAAACGATTCGAATTCTTTTATCACAATCGGTTAAATCAAAGTTGTTTAATACGAATTCAGTGGCGTGCAGCAGAATCATGCAATCGGGACACACTTCATTCACAGCTAACCATCAAAGGCATTAAATTACATAACGTTTCTATAATATAGTGCCGATTTGGTCGATGTAAATTCTACAAAGGAATTAATTAACATGTAATCCGCTGTGGTGTTGAAACTTCTCAAATATACCAACACGCAAAATCATCCGTATGTTAGCCGTTACTAAGCCGGCACTGTAGGCGACACGGCAGAGAGAATTCCCGGGGCGAAATCTGGCTTTAATATTGAATATAAACTCATGATATTATCGCTCGAAGTTCGACTATGAATAACTGAGACCTGGAACTTGCGGCGCTGAACTGAGCCCCGGCCGTCTGCGATTTAGATTTATCAACGATAGGGCTGCGCCTGATTGCGTAAGTTTCCGTTTTGATCCTTACACTTAGACGACGGGTTTGCAAGCCCTTATGTAAGGCTTGGCATACATTATTGCCATGTTTCGCTCACGGGATTGTTTTATACAAAATATTCATAAATAATTCCTTTGAAATATTTTGTCTATAAAGACGGATGATTTTTTCCTTTTTAATTAATTATGGTAACTTTTGTATTAGCTTTGAGTGCCATCCCCTGCCTTTTATCCTGCCCGCAAAACATCAAGATTGACCCAAGTCGCTCTTTACAATATTCTTAGAACACAGAAATTGCTGTAGTCTATAAAAGTAAACATGGTCATAAAGCAGGTGACCTTTTTGTTAGTTGTGCAATAAAAGAACATCTACTTAAAGTTGAATAAGGATTCTACATAATCTCAACAAATAGATATTAGAATAACTATGAACTAAAACAGAATATGGCAGCATGTAAACTAACCCTTGTTAACACGAAATGAAGACGTATAATAATTATTTAGATAAGGCAACGGCGTATCTTAATAACTAAGTTGTCATCGTAACTTACTTTCGCACTAGTCTCGGTAAGCTGCGCAGTTAAATCGTAATGACAAAGGGCATAAATAACAGCATGCCCATTTCATGCTAACTACTGAGATAACTGTTTATTAGAGAACTATCAAAAGTTGTCAATGAAGATGGAGTGAATGATAATGGATGGCAAGTCTTATCGCACAGACGCATTATCAGCTGAATGGATGAATGAATTGAAGACGCATAGTCGGCGAAAAAGTTAGACAAATAGTCATACCGATAAAATAATTTAGCAAAATATATATTTAGAGAAATTACTCACTGAAATTAAATAAAAATATTTTTATAGACTAATGGTTACTAAATTTGAGAGGAAAGAGACTATCAATCCTTTGTCATATAATGAAGATTTACTCTATCTCTATTTCCTTTTAATGTAGTGTGTCTGCCAAGGTCGTCCCTTGCCGGCAACGTAACTATTCTAGATTCAACTTGTTTTGTTACTATGTGATAATACTGCGTGTATTGACACTGTGCAAATAATAATCCCACGATCGGCAAAATCCACAACTGTCAACTGACAGTGAAGTGACGTAGGCGTTACTATGTTAATGAACCACGTTGCTATAAAGCACCGACTAAGTGAACGAACGCTAAGTCAATCGACACAATCTATCAAGTCGAGAAGAAAATGTTAAGAATGTGTACACCACATCGGTCTATCGTACATCGGTCCCATCTAGTGTGCAAATGGTTTTAGATTTAAAACTTTGAATCGAGTTTGAATATAGGAAGCTAGGTGTGTCTATTTTATTTGATTATAGGTGTTTCACGCTATCAATATCCTATTAACTTTAATATTTACAGGAAAACGTCTTAAGCTTATGCGAAGTTATATATTATTCTGCGTATAATAACTTTATAAATTATAAGGTAACATGTGTCATTAAGTTGTTACTATCAAAATATTTAATATAACCATGGCATAATCTAAGACTTTTAAGGCTTCTCATAAGTCAGAAGGAGTTTCAGGATCGTCACTAACGTTTGAATAAGAAACCTCGGTTACCTCTTTTACAATATTTATCTAGGTATCAGTAAAATAGTGAACATAGAAGAAAATTTAAATTGAACCTTTGGCAACGTGTTTACTTGGCATACCGTTTCGTGCTTGTGTTTTTGTGTTTTGCGAATAATAATTATTATTACTATCTGGAAAACTATTTACTAAAATAGCAGATGCTCCCCACTAGGAAATGTATCGCGGAAGACATATTAAAATGACTATTGCATCGTTAAATATAATTTTTAATGTATAATTTTAAGTTAAACTATAAGAATTAAACAAAAATACTTCCTATATGTTGTTAAAATTTGTAAAAGATAAAAAAGGCAACTTTTCTTAACTTTATACAGACTTGAATATATTTGTTATCATGTGTATTTATGTATGTACATATATACCGTAGGTATGTGTCCCAAAGGTAAATGTAATGATGCCATGATTAAGATCAGTGTAATAACTTCCTTTTACACTCACCGTGAGTTTACACTGCTAAAAACATCAGATAAGTCATGTTGTTATCTCTCTCCTTCTCTATAAAAAAAACAGAGATGACAACATGCTTTAGGTGAATGTTATCGGCAGTGTTAACTCACGGTAACCTGCTATTATAAACTTTTTTTGCATTAAAATGGTCGTAAAGTTTACAAATATAATTCTGTGGATTTTATTCAAAGTACCGTATTAAAAGAAAGTATTTGCACAAATAGAAATTCAACAGTACCGTGTTACAGAGATATCAAGACAATTTCGGGACTATAACACAAGCTCTGGACCACGAGCCAAGAATCGCCGACAAAATATGATGTCAAATAAGTAGGATATATTTGCTAGGAATTGTGAAAAAAGATTTATTTGCAGATTATTTAATAAATTTATATGCGGTTGCCAAACATTTATATTTTTTACATGAATTGTTTATTTATAGTGAAAATAGCAGATTTATTTTTTATCAGTATTGCTAAATGTACAGTTGGGGTAAAAAGATTCGTCACATTTGCTTGCGCCTGGGACACTGACAATTAAATAGAACACATATGATCATAATATTTCGAACGTCATTGTGACTAGTAGTGCTTACTATTTTGAACCTTGTTCTTATATTAAGTAAGTATAATTTTATTTGCAGTTGTGTGCTTAGTGCTTTAGTTTCAAAACGTACTAAGTGTCTACCACTAGATAAAGGAATGAATTTGAAAATTGACCAAGGTTTTAGTACCCGACTGTACATCTTGACTAAACTTTAAACGATCTTTATGAACACGAATTCTCAATTTTGTGATGTGTAAAACATTTACACACATTATTAAAACTATGATCTACTGTTGTTTTTGCTGGGTTGGACTATATAACTGGCGATAGCAGTTCTTCACCAAGCCCAATAATTCGCAAATGTGATATTGAGTGACATAACTAATATAAATAATGTTTCGTGTCTCTAAGTCGAATTCAGAATATGCGACCTAACCTCACACGGTGTGATGTTAGGTTAGGTTACCGTAATATACAGCTTCTGTGGGACGAGATGGACAGAAACGTCCGTAGTCATTGTCCGACGTCAAAAGAAGACCTCCGGAGGGACTTTACAAGAGAATTGGAACAATGTCTCACTAGAAACTATCAATAAACTAATAGACCGGTTACCAAGATTGGTCAAAAAAGTTATAAAAAGTAAGAGAAGATTTTTCGACGAAAAGTTAGTTTAAATAATATATATATTTTTATTAATAAT
>DWTW01000159.1:0-19823 GCA_018246275.1 Papilio slateri
AACCAGAGCAAAATTTTTAAATTCGCTACATTGAGTTCTAGACCAACTCTTAATCTTTAATTTAAGACAAAAATTGCAGTTTTAGGTAATCCCAAAGTTGAGTCATAAGAATATTTAGAAAACTTAAAATCCTAGGTGAACAGGAAATTAAAATGATCTTTTGTGTGAAAAAAGTACTCAAAACTGAACTTTTTGTAAAGTTAAGTTTTCAATTTCCAAAAACATAATTTTTACATATCAGTAACGAAAAAATGACAACGGTGTGGTTAAGGTAAATTTATTTTATTAACATTGTGTTTAATATTTTGCTACCTACTATATACCCCTATTATCTATATACCCACTCCAATGGTCTTACACTGGGTGTGATAAAAAAAACTGCATGCACCGACGGCGTGGATACATTAATCGAGGCATAGTCATAACTCGCGAGGCGTCTCGCGAGTCGAGTCGAGGCGAGGCGATGCGGTACCCAAGGCGAGGCGCAAGGCACGAGGCGAGGCCGCAGGACGGGTCCCGGGCAGGTTTAACGGCCGGCCGCCCGCCTGTCTGGCCGTTCACCCGAGGCCCGCGCGGGGGCCCCGGCGAGCGCGCGCGAAAACACCGCGCCGTTATCGCGCCCGCCTGTCGATGACACGCGAATTTCTGTCTCATCATTGATCAAGTCAACGTGTTATACTTCAATCTTACTTGATGGACCTAAAGTTAGCTTCAACTAATTAAGCGCGTACTTAGAAAACAATTAAACTATTTAATGACAATTTCCAAACCTGTCCTTTTAGCGACTGTTTATGCTTATTATTAATAAATAATTAAAATAAAATTATTTAGTTCTATAATTGCACACACGATGGGGAAGCTCCCCCCACCCATCTTCTCCCCAGTTAAGTGGGATTGCAAATATACATTGTTCTATATTAAGCCCGCTTTCGGTCTAGCCGCATTCTATCGATATAGCGTAGCTTTAACGGCATGTTTACTCTCTTTAATGATCGAATACGAAGTCTTAGATGGTTGTAAATGATAAACGCAAACAGACAAAAGGATTTTATAACATTAATATGTTTGTTGTTATCGCGTAGTGTGTGATTTGTTAGTCGTATTAGTGTAACCAACGGTTTTCCCAAAAGGTGACGAATGCGTAAGTACCCAACACTCGAAATGATAAGCGTTTCGCATACAAAACTTGCTACTGTCATTCCAGTTAATTCTATCGTGTCACATTCAAATGTTATATTGATACGAAATACTATGGAATGATAAAAAAATAACACTGACCGTTTTCCATTAATATTTCTTAATGAAAAAATAAGAATGGACTTTTTAAATCAAAGCTTATACTTTAAAGAAATGTCAAAGTATACCTGTTATCTCTATGGATACCAAGTATACTTTACTACTGTCGTTGCCTTTTGTGACGATCGATTGTCCAATCCCCGAACGAGTATGTCATTAAGTTTACGTCCTTGAAAAACTAATGCGTGCCCCATGTTTGACGACAGCCTCTTCCTCTGTCACATTTGTTTGGTATTCAGCTGCAACAGGTGTAAGCAGGTTAGCCACTTCTGTCTCTAACAGTTGCAATTGAAATTAAATTTACTATTCCCTCTTTTAACGACTTAAACTAATCGCTAAGATAATTTGTTTATGATTGTTTACGTACATTAATTAGATATGTATCTCAGATACAAAAGTTAATAAAACAAATCGTAATATACCGCGGTGTGGTGTTTTGCTCTAGTTTGCGGAGGCTAATGCTTGTGGCCTGCCGAACAAAAACCGCCGGTCAACGACGCCGGGGCCCGCTGGGTATGCCACCAAGGCTTTTTATCTTTAACATGTCCTCGAATCGAGTACTTTGGAAAAAATTATTCAATCCGTAAAAAATAAAAAATAAATATCTTTGTTGTAAAGGCATATCACATTAAATCAAACTTTAAAATACTCATTACTTATGAAGAGGTAAATTGTGTGATTTTTTCAGGTGTACGTTATGTGATTGAAAAAATGCCTTAAGCTATGTTTTAATTAAAAAGAAGCCCTGACGACCTCAAGAGCAAACTACCAGAATTTACTAAAACAAACCTACCGAAAGTATGTTTTTATTATCAATAGTAAATAAATATTTAATTCAGACATTTTACAGCAATATGTTAGTAATAATAAATTAAAGTAGTGTTGGTATTAGGCCAACATCATACTAGAAATTATTAATATTTAAAATTAACCGGGTGGGATTTATAGTTTGCTATGCAGAACACAGCGGCGCAATGCTGGACTATCCTATCTGGCTGCAAAAACAATCAGGAGAGAATTTTTACTCGATCGAACACGCGATAGTAACAATGCAATTGGTAGACGCTTAATAGCAAAAAAAATCATTAACTTGCTGCGCTCGACCATATTACAACCTACGCCCCCTCTCGATGTCCAAGTCATATCGTTCAAGTAAGAAGTGTCCAAGGTATTTAAATTTCCCTACCACTTTAACTGGCCAGTAATACTGGTGGTACATCCCGGAAACATGTACGACATGTTTCTGGTCAGTTGATAAAACCATAACCTCACTCTCTTTAGCATTATATTTGAGCCCGTGGTTCACTGCATACCTTTCGCATATGGGAATCAACTTTCTAAGAGCTCCAATCGTAGGGCTCAACAAAACCAAGGCATCTACATAGCTAATGTTATTAAAACAAACATCATTAAAATAGCACCCAATATATTGAGTAATAACCAATACACAAAGCATTATTGAGCTTTGTAATCAACTGATTCATATACGGTTAAAAAGACGACGTGAAGTATTCCACCCTGTCTCACTCCACACTCTAGCCCATATTCCTCAGAGTGCTCTCCTGTCCATCTGACAGTGTAAACCTGACAACATGACATACAGACAATGTTTTAGAAGCCCTATGATGTCCTACGGTTCTCTTGTACCAAAGTATATCATAGGATACAGAATCGCAGTAACTAATGTTATTACGAACAAGAAAAAAGTCACTGAAATTTGCTACCGGGGATTAGATCCGGGATCTTTTCTTTGATCGGTGGATGACAGGTGATATCAATTAAAGCTATCTCTTTTGTTTTAATAACAATTTTGTTACTTCATTGCATTTTTAATTATATGTTGTTAAATTTTTTTTAATTCAAAGTGCATTTCTGCAAGTAGGTTTAAAAACTTCGTGTCATTTCATAATCTAATAAGTTAAAAACGTATTTGTTAACTACATATCAAAATTATCAATTGTTCATAAATTAAATTATGAAAACAAATCAACATTTGTATTTTATCACTATAAGCTTTATTTGTTCAAAATATCTAAATAACTTATCACTCCCCTGTTACATAAGGAAGTGAAGCGGAGCGCGTGTACGAAGCGGAGTTAAGTTTAAACCGAGTTTGGAACGTGTAACCAACTTTGTTTTGTTAGATATATCAATCGAGTTCATATCTATTATTGGTACTTCGGTTCAGACGTATCCGCCCGCAGCACTAGTATTGAAATCGAACGATGAATGCAGTAGTTGTGTTCTTAAGCGTTCAGCTCTCGCCGCCCGATCAGTTTTAACAAGGAGCGATTGACTAATGCTAAAAGTTGCAATTAGGTATTAAAGTTTATGCAATTCGTCCATTATCAAGGCAGGCGAACCGAGACGACGGCCGTTTTCTGATGTCCATTAGGCGACGGTTATTGTCCAAGCCGACACGTAACTCGAACCGAATTTCGAAACACAAAGGGCAATGAACACCCGAAGTGTGAAGGTCGCAAAAATACTAGCTCGCAGCACGTCGAAATCGAAACGAAAAACATTCGTCGGCGATATAAAAGTTTTGTTTGAAACATACGTACCTTATGTCCTTTACTCGGTGAGGTTAATCGTTTTGTGTATATCTTTTTCTATCATGAATATATCTCTCAAAATATGAATTTGAATTGACATAAACAGGTTAAAACGAAATTTTATATCAAAAATATACTTATTTAGATGTAGATAGTAGTTTTGACATGTATACACGGCGCGGCCAAGATGACTGTGCGAGACCAAAATATGCAAGCTAAGCAATTGTTAGAGGGTGTGTGTCAGGATGGTCAACTGTTGCCGCTCACCGGGACAAATATTAACTTATATTAATTGTAAGAATTAGATAAACCCGTAACTTGTTCTAGGTATAAGCTTTGGTATGTGTTGGCCAAGTTACTAACCTTTTCAATGTTTTATTGTATTGTAAAAACCCTAGAGATGTATGTATTCTTAGAGTTGCCGCGTCGGCGTCATAACCGTTACTCGATGCTTTCCATACATTCAGTTATTAAAATATAAACCACAGCCGGCGCGCAAAAACCTTAGCAGGCGGTCATCGACTCCGAGGGGCACTTTAGGGCTGCCTCGTTACACCTCGACAGTAGAGCGGCCGGCGACAATGCTTACTGCGTTGTGTTTATTTTCCTTCGCAAGAAGCGGAAATTTCAAACCATATTTAAATCACAATAAAATACAATAATCTCTTCAATAAATCTCTTGTTGCGCAAAAACAGTAATTCGACTGATTATTATTATTATTATTGACTTCTTTTTTTTAAGTAAAGCGAAACAACCGTTATTTTGTAACACAATTCACAGTTTACAAGTCACCTAGCAATCGATTAAGATGTATTCCCGTGAAACTGGCAGAAAGTATGTAATATGTAAGGAAGATTTCAATTAATTAAAATGCAAATGGTCGTCGGTGCGCAATGAAACGTCGAGAACGGATACAATGGCTTGAGTCCGCCGTCGGACCGCCGGAGAAATCTTAGCATTTGCATAGTGTACCTGAATGCCCACACAGGACACAATACCCACGTGGCCCACGCATTGTTCTCGATCAAACGACGAATTGTTATTGAACTTTGTTAATCGTGCGTAATAAACAGTGAAAAAAAAACAACGGTCCGATTTTAACGGGCTACTAAACAATTTTGTAGGTGTATAATGCCAATGGGATGCCACCAAATGTTGATACTTATGAATCAGATAGTGATTAGATTAGATTGAAAATTATATCAAAACGAGGTAAGCACGTATATTCGTAAATTTAATGTCTTAAATAGAACAAGTAAAACTAAGTAAGTAACATAAAAATTTCAACCTTGCATCGGCAAATGAAATAAATAATAAATCTAAACAATTTCACCGCATCGGCGCATCGACAGGGCAATGAATCATGATAAAAATTTGTCGTTCCACATTCCAATGTTAAATTCATTCACGGGTCGAAACTGAGTCGTCTAGACTGTGTGTCGGAGAAAGGTGACCATTCACCGTCGCCGGACTGCGCGCTGCCATCGAGACGTGCTCACTTCACTATTTACCGTTAAATTACTTGTTACCATGTGTTACAGGAATGTATTTGCGTACACGTTACAGTGGCGGCAATGATAAAAGCATTGTTTTCCCTTACATCATTTGCCAAGATTTATTTATAGATTGTATATTACGGGAAATCCAAAACTGGGTCGTCTCTAAAAACGTGTCGGTTCCAGTTATCCGTTCTGAATTGAAAACTGTGCTGGATATAAATCAATAGACACTATTGTCAATTTCAGTACGAAAATAATTTCAAATAGCAATTATTTGCCATTGGGTTAAAAGACCCAGGTTTAATAATTTCAATTGAAGACAACTTAAATACAAAATGTGTTCACGGAAACGAAATTGAGAGAGCGATTTAACGCTGAAGTTAACCGTAGTCGGTTACTTTCCAAAGAGCACGATAGCATCTACATGGCGGTCGGTGCACGAGCGTTTGGGCTTAATAGCAGCACACCGTGAGGCCAGCATCCGCATAGAGACAGCGGGCGCTAAATGAAAGTTGATCGCGCAAGCTAAAATACCACTTCAGGCACTCGCCACACAAACACCGACCGCTGTAAATATTGCCACTGCTACAACCCAGCCGATGTCACGATTTGTTTTTTTACGGTAGTCATCAAAAACGCAAAACTTCAGATAGTATTACGAAAAGATACAGACTAGCTAGCCTTAACTAGCTTCGGTCGGTCTTATTTTTTTATTGCACATAGTAGGTCTTTATTGAAGTTTTGAAATCTTAAAAAAAAAATTCAAATCTTCTTACAAATCCTATGTTTTACATGTATTTCGCGATCCAGAAATTAAGATCTATCGTTCACTTTCATTGGATAGATTCAATATCAAACCAGTGATATTGAATTAACAACTTTATACTTCAAATAATATTTACGAAAAATAAAATAGAAATATCTCGAAGAACTACAATTTTTTTTAAAACAAAACAGATGCACAGAAAGATATTGTCACCTCATTCTTGGAAATCGGTCATTGGGAACACTTTATTTGTGTAATTTCCGAATATCCGACAAATATAAAAACCGCCAATTGAGTGCCAAAAGCGTGGGAAGCGAAGGAACTCGAGCCGGGCACAATAAGACGACATATGACTATATTATAGCATATGTTGGTACTCGATAAGAAATTCTCGCTTAATGGACTTTTCAAATATAATTTATAACAAATGGGTGCGTAAATCGAATCTATTTAGTCCCGCATGTATCTCTTAAAGCTACCGTCATAGCCAGTACTGTAAGCAATGTAAATGGGCACAACAAATGAAAGTTGCTGTGATCACTATAGTTGTATTTCAATGGAATATTGTCGGGCTCGGACGAGAGCGTGGGAGTGTTGTTATCTTATAAAATCATCGATGCAAGAACCCATCTGTGAGGGTGGACGTGGTATTAGGTTAAAGGTTGGGGAGGGTGACTTAGGCCATTAAGCAGTTATGGGGTTGAGGTTACATGAAGCGATCATAATTCGCCCCGAAATAAACTCCAAATTATGTCGTAAAACAATCTTTGCTTTCCGGTTGAGTAACCGTTACGTTAAGCCGTCGCCATTGAAGGTTTCGGGGATATAATCAAAATTTTTACTTTACAATCTAGATTTGGTACATTGGTCTAATGAACGTACTTGCGTAAATATTTCTAAGTTTAAAGAATACATTAAACGACGCGATGTTGATAATGAGAATAAAACTTTGTAGTTCATTACCTAGTAACGTTTATTAATTGATTCAAATCTTCGTACAACCATAAAAATCGATCAACCAAATCTACCCGCACCGCAACTAAGCTCCAGTCAAATTCCAGTTGAAAATCAGGTCAAAAGGGATGTAGGGCACCGCGTTCCCCCGAAGGACGCGGGGAGGTGTGTGCATCCAATAATATACACCTACAGGATATACTCCGCCCGCTTGCAATTGTGTACACGGCTGTGTAAAGGAGCTGATAGGACGGAAAATCGTATTGTGGCCAATGAGTCAAGGGTCCATGTAACTCGATGCACTCACGCTTTTATTGGAACATAACACGTCGGCTACATCAAACGGACGAATGTTAGCGACTTCATGTCATAGGATAAATAAATTTGTATTGTTGGAGATTATTTATACTAAAAGACCAATTACATTTTTTATGAAAATATTAAAGTAAAAATAAACAATGTCGGACTCGTACCGCCAAAGAAATGGGTCAAATGTTACACCTGTACCGCATGATGACAAAGACTTGGGAATGATTACTCTGTGGCCACACCAGAGCCAGATATTGCTTATTAATATATAGGTTCGTATTCTACGCGATTGTAAAATCAGTCGCGTCTTTTTTTCTGTAGTGTGGCCCATCAGTTATTGTGAGCAGGGAAAAGGGTCAAATGTTGTACACTCATTACATAAAATCAACAACTTCACATCGGCTGTCAATAACCAAACCAACATATAATTACTGCCACAGCTTCTAAGCTCATACCTGAGTTGAGCAAAGGGTGTGTGTTCATTTCAATCATCAGGTTTATCAAAGCTGACCAAAGAAAGCTATGTCTACTAAGCAGTCCACCTCCTCCTCTCCATTAAAAGACTGAGGCCCAGTCTTTATGTAGAAGTAACTTTTGTTTCAACAATGAACAGTATTCTCTATAACTTATATTTCAGAAATAAAAAAATAGGTATAAGCCAGTGTAGTCTAACACTAATTTTACCATTCAATGGTAAATGAATGATCAATTCTAAATACAATATAAAATATTTTAAGCACATATATTAATAAATGCAGTTATTTCATGCATACTTTATCATGCACACACACACACATACACAAAGATATTGAGATTTTTTTAACTTCAAATTTTAATTTTTAGTTATACCTTTTGTTTTCCGCACAAAACTTGTTATATAATATGCAAGGGAAGTCATTGGCTCCTTAAATACAGGTTTACTTAGCTAAGGAGTCAAGGCAATATGGAACTTGATTTGTAGTGTGCAATAAAGATTTAATTTAATTTAATTCTTGACTATTTTGCAATTTTCTGTATAAATTACACATAAAAATAGAGCTTCTGCCTTAGGTAGCGTAGTAGTCCTACTTGTGATTATTTAACAAAAAAATTAAATTAATTTGTACAAAAATAACAAAATGCAATCTGTGAAGCAATAATATTAAAACATTAATTCAACATGTTTGTTTAATTCCTTGACACATGTAGTATGCATGTTTCATTTATTTCTAATTAAAAATTAGGAATAGATAGTACATGTGTAAACATGGAATATATGTTGTCTAGGCATAAATTCATTACAGCTTGTTTTTATGTAAAATTCACTCCTCAATATTAAGAATAGAATATTTTCTATTTCTTTCATGAATACCATTGTAATAATTACTTAGATTTTAGTTAGCATTACATGTGGGTAGCAGTTCCCATCTACATAAATTAATAAATAAATAATAACATTACAAGTATTGATTAATAAAAATATTAATTTACTTTCAAGGTATGAAAGGGTAGTTTAAATAAATTCTTAGATGTTAATAACCTTTTTTTTTTTCATAACTACATATTTATTTATCACATTGATAAATGAAATTTATTAGGTTCAGGTTATTTTCTGACATAGTGCAAAAAGATGATTTTATTGTCCAACAATAGTTAATGAAGAAAACACCTAAAATTTACTGGTAAAATTATTTTCCACCAGTTTTAGGATTTAGATTATATTTAATTATGTTGAAAAAACAATTTATCAACTGGATGTACAGCATCTATTTAATAAATTGTATGCGGATTGGGATTAGTCTAAATTATAATATTATTCTACTTACATTTGTTTTTGGCATTTTCATCCATGAGCATGTTGAAGTGGTGGTGGCGGTTCCACGCTGCCATTTTGCCTTCGTGAGGAGCCCCAAGAAGCACCAGGGCCGCCCCGGCGGGCCCAACTCCGTCTAGGGGCTCCAGTGTCCTCAGCACTCTTCAACTTTGTCACACACTCATAACCCGAAACGCATAGCTAGCACACGGTTCACTGTTTTAAATCGCCGTCGCCCCGGACGGCGGTGTCATCGGCGCCGTCGCGCGCCACACATGCCTTTGCACTTCCTCCACGCACTTCTGATGCACTCGCGGGTAAATAAGCACGATCAACAAGCCGACCGGTGAATCACCTCCGACGCACGCCGCACTGCAGAGTGCAACCAGACTACGCGCGCCCACCGACCACTGACACCCAAACACTCGGCCCGCGTCACGTGTGCGCCTCCACAGCGCTCGCACCACCAACAAACACTAGCCTTCTCGCACGAAAACAATTATACACACCCGACCGAAAAAAACTTATTTCGATTAATGAAAATGGATAAATGCAACAGAATGGAACGCGCCGCGAGGGAGCAAGACGGAAGACGCGATTTCCCTTCTTCAATCCGATTCGATCTTCACGGCTTCGAAACGAACTCGCGAGCCGCGAACAAAATAATAACAAATGTGCATGAGATGCTTCCTCTATTATGTGCACGTGGGTTGCGTCACAGAGCCGATGCGATGGGAAGTCACTTCGGCAGACAAGAACGTTTCTAAAAATTACGACGGATTCACCGAATACAGATTACAATTGTGGCAAGCTTTTGAACGGTTTAAAAATTTTATGAAATACGAACTACACCATAATTCACACGAGTATCAAAAGTAGTAGCTTAATATGAAGCTATACTTAAATAATTACAGAGTCATAAACTACACTATTTGTAAACAAAACACAGCCTGTAATACATTCAGAAAAATAGTAGTTTGAAACAGAAATCGCGAACGCGTTGATCAAGCGCGACAAGTAGGACAAAACATGGCAGACTCGATGAAAAGCACACGAACGTTGTCTGTGGTCGTTTTATTTTTAAACATTATGGTTTCTTCTACGTTCCATTTTAAGAAGCCTTATTTTTCGTGTGTTGAAACACAAGATTGTGTATACTACAAATACATACACATGTCGATAAAAGAAAATTATTATGTATATTTGTTAATCAAGAAAACTTATTTATATATAAAAAAAATCGATTTCACAATGCGTCTATGAAAAAATTAATTAAAACTTTTCCATAGACAATTACAGGCATTATTTGAAAAAGTATGTATTGTATTGCTCGTAGAATTTTGAATTTAATTGAAGCTTATTATATTGAAATTTTATTTAGAAACACATTTTGAAAAAAATACGAAAGGAATTCGTATTTTTCCAAAATTTCAACATAACATTTTTCAACATAATTAACACACATAGTTTTGATTGATTGCTCGAAAGGGCCGAAAGGTGTTTTTGATTACAAATATTGCCTGATTAGTGAGTTAGTGAGGAGACATAGGTCTTATCGTCTTCGCTCATTTTCTTTTTATTTATTCATCTAATATTTTCTATACGTTAAGATTGATGTGGTATTTATGATTCTTTAAGCTGTTTCAGATGCTAGATGATCAACTTCTTTGTTTTCAATCTTCTTCAATAAAATAACGATACCAATATAACTAATATTAACAACATAAAATGTAATAGTAAAAATGCAAACATGTATATTCATGTCTGTATTAATGATGTGCACGTGTATAAATGATCAAGTTATATTGTAGAAATATGTATTTTGTAATGCGCTAAAAATGCAATAGTAATATACACAGCACATAAATTAAAGTCGCAAGCAAAGATTTTAGAAAAGCAAATTTTATTCGACTTATAAATGATACGGATGAAAAATAAGCTTTCACTTAACAGAGAACTTTTGTCAAAGCCTTGATCCTTTTAAATTATTACAGTTTTAGTCTCTACTTTAGTCTTAGTCTCTATTCATCATTAATTACTCTAATAGCTGAATAAGCTTGTTTGCACTTTGTACATTGAAACGATATCTTTTGTCTTTAATTACTGCTGATTTTTTCTGAGATGGTACTGGCAAAGACTATACCACTGCTAGATGATACAGAGTTATCGATAAAAAAAATTCACTCACTATTTGTATGACACAAACTCTTTGATATGAATAGGCAGCCATCTTTGTCTTGTTTTTGTTCTGAAGTTCCGAACGTGAATTGTGATTTATTAAAACTTGTTGAAGTTCGACACTATTTCCAACATTATAATCTAAAATATATTTAATAAATAGTAGGCTAGAAATCATATCAATAAACATTAAAGTGGTATTCAATAGAAATACTTGAAATCTAAACATGCCAAAACGTGGTGGAGGACGTATGAAAAACTGGAAAACTGATAATGATCATTTTGGTAAATGCGCAATTTAAATTATTTCATACATAACATTTTATATTAGTAAAAAAACCATGTTTACTGTACAGAGAACTGAGCAAACAGACAATGTTATTACAATGTTCTAATTTTCTTTAAGCTAATATAATTTTTATCTTTTATAGAACACGATGATAGAACAAATAACCCCAGACGAGTGAGTTTCAAACCAGGTACAAACAAAGGAAAGAATAAATTTAATTATTGGAATAAAAACGCTAAGTTATTACTAGATGACGATGTCGATATGGGCATGTCTGGAGGACAAGGGCCTAGAAAGCCATTTAGAGGTCGCGGAGGACGACTCGGCTCTCCCGCGCCAAGACCCGGTCATGGAGTTGGTAAGAAATTTGTGCCGGGTATGCTACCTTGGTATCAAATAGTTATACCATATGGAGCGAAACATGACAAAGATGTTGTATTGCGGGCTCTTCTTAACCATATATCGCCAGATATTTTCATACCACATTATTATAAAATTAATGGTAATGCAGCAATCTTCTATGTGGATGATGTTAAATCAGCCGAGAGTTTGTTCAAAGCAGATAAAAAGATTGTAATGCCAGATGGCTTTAAAATGGTGGTGATTGTGAGGAATGCTGTTCCTAATGCAAATGTGGATGCCAGTATGAAGGAAAAAATGAAGTTGGTTATGGCTAAAAGATACAATCCTGCTACAAAAGCCTTGGACATGACAAAATTTCATGCTGATCCAGGTAAGTGCATTATTATCTAAGTTTTACAAAGATAATATAGGCCTTTAATATTATATCTACCCCTATTATGTTGAGGATGCTATAATTTGTGTAAGTAATTTTGAATATTTGAAGAACCTTTTACACCCATAAATTTTCATCATAATGGAGGAGTTCTAGGTAAGTTGCTGTGCTTCATAAAGTGCAGCAACCTGTGCCCTGTATATCAAATGTTACAAACCATGTGTTAAACATGTTTTCTTTAGTAAATTAACCCCTTGCTAACCTAATGTTAGCATGTTGGTTTTGCATAGTCAAAACAGAGAAGAATGTTTAAAAAAAAATCAAATTCCAGCCCTTTAATTGTAAACCTGGCCCGTCATAAATATTTGTGTAGCCTATTACAAAAAACTAGAAAGTTCCATTGACTTATAAATCTAAATAATAATAACAATTAGAGTTGTGTTTTTTTTTCATTTCAATAACTTTGTGCACAAGTGATTACAGTGTGGTTGATGAAGTCATTCAACTCATGTTTAATGAAAGATTTAAATTGATGTCATTTGAAAAGTCGAAAAATAAAAGAATGGTAGCCGCTGTAATTAGTTGCCGCCATTTAAGTTTTCTCCAAGAAAGCCTTTGAAATATGATGTAAGGGGTGTCTATGACTAATAATATTCATAACTTTGTTTTTTTTTTAAATTATTTATAATTATAACTCATTAAAGTAATAAAACAGGTTATTTACACACAAAAACATTAAGTTGACTGATTATTACACTATGATTCTTCTATCTCATTGATTTAATAATATTTGTAATTTAAAAATACATTGTATGTACACAGTCTATAAGTCTTTTAAAATAATTTGTTAGGAAATAAAGGACTTTATTCTTTTTATCCAAATCAGTGATTCTCAATCACCGTGACATAGCACTTTCTTAAAGTGTGCCACAAAATTTTCTCTTCTTCTTCTTCATGTGCTTCATTACTGAAGGTCGTGCCTTTCTTGAAGTGCCTTCACTGTCCCAGTATGGACTGGACCTGGTCAGACCAGCGGGTAGGTGATCAACCCCATGATCTTTTGCCTTTGATCTTTCCTACCACAACCAGTTTATCCAGATTGTCTGGTTGTCTCCGGGAAATATGATAATAGTACCTGAGAACTCGTCGGTAGCAGTTAGTGGATAGTCTGGTATGTATCTTTAGTTGGTCTAGAATGGCCTTGTTGGTTCTTTTTGCAGTCCACGGTATGCGCAACATTCTCCTCCAGCACCACATTTCGAAAGCATCGATTTTTTTTCGGTCAGCTGCTCGGATTGACCATGATTCGGAACCATACAAAAATATTGAGAACACCAAAGCACGCACGAGTCTGGTCTTGGTGGTATTCGACACTTTCCTGTTTTGCCAGATTCTGTTTAATTTGCTCATTGCTGCTTTGGCCATCTGTGTACGTCTTCGAATTTCCCCGTCACAGCCTCCCTGGTTGCTTATCAGTGATCCTAGGTATACGAACTCGCTTACGAACTCTAGGTCTGCGAGTTCTCCCGTTCGTGTGAGAAGTCCAGCTCGATCCACCACCATGATTTTAGTCTTTAACTTATTTACGGAAAGACCAACCATTCTGCTTGCACGCTCGACTCTTTCGAACAGTAGTGAATTTAGTATTGAATATACGAGTAAGGGGGTATCAGTTACTTCATTTCATCTAAACTAGGTACCGTATAAGTCAAGACGGATCACAACAGGAACAAATGATAGAAATACCGAAAACAAATATTGGTCAAAATTGTTCGTTGTCTTTTGACTTGTTCCAACATTTGTCTAGTTAAACTTAAGTTGGGAGATAATTAGGCATCGAATTATTACTGTTAATATATGAAATGCTCATCATATATTTAACAAGTTTGATATTTTTTTTTTGGTTTTATAGAAACATATAAATTTTTACAGAAATTGAATCTAGTATTCTTATTTTTTATTAGTATTCTTAATTAGCACATTGACTACGAGATCGTCAAATATTACGTAATTATTTTTACAAATTGCATTACCATTAAGTATTTTATTAAAAAATATTAAGTAAAGAAATTAAAAATAAAATATTACCATCGACTACATGTCCCGCCATGTATTCACTGTCTTCATCAACGATAGACATTCTGACAGTCCTTTCTCCGGATTTCATTTTCTCTTGGGCCTTGTACGATGTTACATACCTAAATAGAGATTATTATTCATTTTAAAATTATTTCTGCGAGTTAAATTGTTATTATTTTTAAATCATAAGTAACGTACTTTAATTTTAGTAAATTTTGTTTCGTTCTTGTATTGGGAGACGATAGTACTTCACAAAAGTTTTTCTGTTTTTCAAGCCTGCCTGATAAGCTTATGTTTACCTCAAAGAAATTGTACACCTTAGCTCCTAGCTCTAGATTTGTGTGGCTTTATGACTTGCCTTTCCTTAGTTTTTAATTTGTCAAGAACGTTTGAATATTAATGGGAAATTTGTTTAAAATTATTAATATCTCACCAGTCTTCACTGTGCTCCCATTCAACCAGATGGGATAGCATTGGAGTTCCTTGAGACACGGGAAAAGCGATGTGTGGGTAGATGTTTGCTAGCTGCGGGTTCAGACCCGTTTCATACAGCCTAAAACAATTTTAGTATTAATTATCACATTTCGAACGAAAGAATCGCCAAGCAAAAGGCGTAACCAAACTATACGGCTTAATTTTGTAAGTCTAATATAGATTGTCGTCTTCATTATTTCTTTAATTCACACAAAACTGTTCGTCACGCGGGAGCCCGACCCGGTCTCCTAACGACATTGCTACTCTGGTCTGTCGATTATTGTAGTTGTAACATCCTTTTTATGCAATAGTTTTTCCTCATCATGTTTCATCTATCAGGTCTGATGATCTAGAAGTTGTCAATTATTTATATGTATTATTAGTTAGTGTTTTGTAATGTGTAATTTATCAATTTTCATAATCATCACCGCTGTAATAGAACATCTACAATACCAGATAAATTGCGGACTCTTACAGATATATTTTTTTTATATGAGAAGGGGGCAAACGAGCATCGGGAACGCCAAAGCGATCATCGCCGCCCATGGACATCTGCAACACCCGAGGATCTGCCGATGCGTTGCCGGCCGGAGTATGTGAATGTTTGGATAACCTTATGTCATAAAACTTTATTTTTTTTTAATCCGCCTTTGGAAATACTTCTCATGACCGTTGATACCAGAATATAAATTGTAGTCTAGTAGAAATATATACTTACTTTCCCAATGCGCTGAACAGTATTTGTACATTGTCGGCGTGTTTCCTCTGCGTTAGAGCAACGTTCATGACGTCTTTTTTAAGTGACCGTCGCAAGATGGCCTGCAGGAGGCCGTGGGGGGCAATCTCAATGGTGATAGCATTGGGTTGGATCAGACGGGCTGTTTCTTCGAAAAGCACCGGACTCTGTGGAATTTAGATTGCCACAAATCATCATTGGCATGGTAGTGAAAATACTTAAATTAAATTTTCTATTCATCTGGAACTCGATTCTGCTGCTTTAATGGCATCATCATAGTTTCACAACGGCACACCACTGACAAGTCTAACGTGAAACCATTGAGAGATAAGTCTGACCTGACCGTGTTAGCAGCATAGGGAGCTGGTCGCCTTGTGGCAAATAAAATTTTATTCAAGACTAAAACTAGATTTGAAAACAAAAAATCTTACTAATAGATTGTTGGTGTGATATTCGGCAGATGATAGTTCAGCTCTGACATCTTTCCACAAAGCTTGAGGCACCGACGTCGATACCCAGCGTTCAGATCGAGGCTTGGGATCTGTGATAACTTCTAGCAGGTATTTCATTAATTTGGGACCTGTTGAACGAATACAAGAAGGCAAATTTAGACTTCTCTTAGCTTCTTTTAGATATAAACAGAGCTACAACCGTAATAATGGACAAATATTCAAAGTAATTTCTGCAAAATCGGTTTAAAATTTAAAAATATATATTTTTTAGTTTTCGCTATTTAAAGGTTAATTAGTTACGATGATTTCTTTGTATCCCAATCTAAAAATTATATTTTATTTTGTATCTTTCCAAATGTAAAGTACATTTACAGGGATTTCAAAAATGAAAATGTATAAATTATTTATCCATGTTATTACCTGCGTCAGCAATATATCTTGAATGATATGCGATGTTGGAGCAAGGCACTTCCTTGGCGAATATGCCCTGTTCGACCAGCTTGGCGACGAACACCTTCATAACATCGGCGGGGCCCGATATCGTGCTAGAATCGGGTCCGTTGTGGCACGCTATTTCTATTTCCGGCGGGCACATTGTTTTGATCTGTCGACCATATGGTTAAAATAAAAATTGTTATGTAATAGGCGGACATTAAGTTTTATTCCACATTTTTCTTTAAATAGTATGTTAATTTTATTTCAATATGTGCAATTTATTACAAAAAAGTTACTCTTTCTCTTTCACTCTCTTCTTTATACTGTATTGGTTACAATTATTTAAACGAAAACAAAAACTTTATCTATAATTGAAACAGATAAAAATAGTACCTGATTATAGCCTAATCCTACTGCAGCCATCGAGCCTTTGATGAAGGGAGTCTCAATGGAGGCCAGGCCGCGGCTGTAGGCGGACAGGATCATCTCTTCCGCCGTGAAGCATCCGTCGGCGTACGCGCAGCCCAGTTCACCTACACTGTGGCCTGTCGACATTTTAATGATGTTACAAATAACGTACCAACATGTATATGTGTATACAACATGTGATAATGTGACTGGTAAGTATCAAATTTGCAGATTTTTCCGATTTGGGAAGAGTTACGGATGGGTTTCTGGCATTTGTGTAGGAAAGATAAGGGAGTAGTTTATGGAAATTAACGGAGAGGATGGGACGGCGATAAAGCCCACGGCAGCTCACTTACAGAGGCGGCGGGTTTGCAGTCAGGAAGTTGGGCGAAAACCGTCAAGATGTGAAATTTGAATCATCAATCGCCAATTGGTACATTAATAGTAAAAAGTAACAAATTTTCTGACTTACCTATAATATAATCAGGTTCGATACCGACGGTTTTCAGTACGTCGGTGAGGCCGATCTGCACGGCGGCTATGCCGATGAAGGAGTTGAGAATATTGTCGTAGATCCTCGGATCAGGTTCCGTGATGATTTTTGTTAGGTTGATCCCTTTAGGTTCTAAGACTTTATGGCACCTGAAACAAGATAAAAGTTAGTTACGAGTACATGATTTGATAATTTGATCTTTTGAAATCAAATTTTACATGACCATACATTTTTATAAATACCATACATTTTAACTTTAACATTGGAACTAAAGTTTATTTATATTTTTGTAATAAATTAAACTCTTGTAATACTAATTAATGAAATGATGACATCAAAATCAAATAAAAAAAAAGCCTAGGAGGTACTCGGTAAGGACTCGTCCCTTGTTGTTGAAAGAACTAACAAGGTTGAAGAAATGCGAACACCGATTAGCATGCGAGTCTAGCTAAAGATAATTAGAAGCACTTAATTTACTTTTCTATAGCTGCTGCGAACACGGGTATCCTCATGAGCTGCGCAGCCATGCCCGCCCACTGCGAGCCCATCCCGGAGTAGATGAACCAGACGGGACGCCGGACTCCCGAGAAGTACTGCACGTCACGGGATAAGCTCACACTCTTTGTTGGCGTAGATCCTAAAAAAAACAATATTGGTGTATTTTTGTAAAATAAATAAACTTTTTTCATGTCATCAAGTGTAACTACAAACGGTATTTGCTGTGAGAAGGAAATTTGAAATTTTGGGCACCAAATTACGAAAAGAATTAGAATTGGAACCACACTTAGATGACCATTGTGCCTATGTATCGTTGTCACCAAGCGATAGTGAACAAACAGTCTGGTTCAGTTTGCATGCAGGGTAGTCCAATTATTGGACTAAATAAAAATATTATCTAAAATCTGATAGTGAGATGCTTAAATACGATTCTTAATCACTTTTAGTCTCGTACCATTTCTCTCTAAATGAGGTTTTTAAAAAGGTTCTGTATTATATCAACCATTTCCACTTACCCAGAAGTGTATACCCTCGGACCACGTGGCCGGCGATGTCTTCGTTGTGTATAGAGTGCAGCAAGCGGATCACCTCCACGTCCACCGTCCTCGACTCTAGATCGTCCAGGATCCGAGCGACAGCGGACTCCGTGCGACCAGACACACAGACTAATCGCGGCAGATCGTCAAACGGCATTCCATTGTTGACCTAAAATTACATTTTGTTGCTCTTATTCATTTACCAGTGCCATAATATACAGTATATCCTTAATATAAAAAGCCTCAATATAACAATTTCCTCGACTTAACAAATTTCTCGAAATCTCCTGTAAATATATAGAAAGTATAATTTACCTCAATTTCATGAATTTTGTCAACTTATATAACGTTTACAATTATGTACATTGTACATTAGTATCCTACCAATAAATCACACATTACTCCACAATATCCGTTTTAGTGAATGCTTTCGGCGGTGTAAACTCACGGTAACAACAACAATTCATGAGTCGACAGGTTCAGACACGTTAAATTTTTCGTAAGACAATAATCGTTACCTTGTTTAAACGAGTCGTAAACCAACTCTTTATTATAAACTTCATTGTAACAAATCGCTCGGTATAACAAATAAATTTTCTAATTCCCTTCAGCTTTGTTATATCAAGGTTGCACTGTAGATAGTTCAACCCAACTTGGCGCACGGAGCTATGTATGCGCGTGCTTATTACAGCATTGACAGCAGAGACGCAGCAAACTTCAGTTGTCCGATCGTCGTCTTGTTACGCACACGCACCAACAGCCACAGCCGCTCAGACAACGCCGCGCGCCAAGTTGTATCAAATTATATATAAAAAGGTTCTGCAATACGTAATTGTTACTATTGTTCCTACAGTATTAGCTAGTCGGTTACGGGTACTCTTAATATCACCTTTATTTAGTAT
Organism: Papilio slateri; assembly: GCA_018246275.1. Taxonomy (NCBI): domain Eukaryota; kingdom Metazoa; phylum Arthropoda; class Insecta; order Lepidoptera; family Papilionidae; genus Papilio; species Papilio slateri. The sequence goes on from DWTW01000159.1 coordinate 19,389, forward strand.
GTCAATAATTTAGTAAGACGACATAAGTTCGTCCAGGAGGACCCTTTCAAACACTGTTATTCATTTTTACAACATGATCTTGCTTTTAACTCTTTCTTTTCTGGTGTTTCGTTAGATTATTCTAGCCAGATTAATTCTCACCTTGTCTTTAGCGACATTTTTCAGGAGTACGTGTGCATTGGCTCCTCCGAAGCCAAAGCTGTTGATACCGGAGAGGCCGCTGTTCCAGGGCTGCTTCTCCGTCACGACCTGCATGCGGCCATCGATGAGGGCCGCCACACCCTCGCGGGGCACTTCGTAGTTCAAGTTGGGGGGTATGTACCCCGTGCTGTACGCTATGCAAAGCTGGAGGAACACGCACGAACATAGGTAAGATTTATGTATGTCAAATTTGTAATATATTCCTGATAGGGGTGACCATGGGATACATTTATC
>DWTW01000160.1:0-19794 GCA_018246275.1 Papilio slateri
CATATTAAAACACAATTCAGGAGCTTGTTAAAGTATCAAATTCAATACAAATGTTGTTATAAATAATTAACTTTGTAAATATAAATCGAAATATTATTTTCTTAGTTTTCTATTGTATTTAGTCGAGCATTTTCTTTATAAAAATATCTTTCTGTTATGACATCAAATATCCTTCTACACTGAGAAATATTCAGAGATGAAACAGCATACCTATGGTTAATAGGTTTTAAAGATTTTTTACGACATTGGCGAAATGTACTCATCAATCAATATATCAAGAATTATGCTGAACAAACTGATATATAATTATAATATAAGTACGGAATATTAATACAAATGTTCGTCATAAAATCTACACGTTACACGTTTAGACTATCCACGCCACCAGCATCACTATTTCACTGCCACTCAAACCGTAAATTCCCGACGCAACGGGAAATATTCTGATTGCGGGTTGAGACCTGAAACGGGACTTTCGACCTTGCGTCTCGGTCGGTGATATGCAGTAAAACAAAATTCCCGTGAATGAAACACGTTGTCGCATTAATAACAGTTTGTGCAGTCAAAGTGGTCTCATGACTTGCTTATTATAGTTTAATTACACACAAATAAAATACGTCGGTTATCTCTGGTGCCACTGGCGCTTTCAAACAGGCAATCATGTCTGAATATAATTGCACATTACTATTACAGCTGTCTACTTATATGTAAGTACTTGACAGATTTCAGCAATCTGTAGCGTGGGAGTAGGTACAAAACCCTATGGTCTTTTGATCGGTTAAGATCTTGCTTACAGATATAGTGTAATAAAGAGGGTATTTGGCCTGATGTATGACTGCGACGAGGATCTGCTGGGTCTCATGCTTGCCGCAGTTGTTTGACTCAAGATGGTTGCGTTAATTGCAGTTGGTAGTTTCTGGTAGTTGATGGTAGTCTGTAGCTAGTACCTTGGATCCTGGAATCCCGGCGGAAGCAGCATTAGGGACGCCATTACGTTGACGGTCGGGCCCGCGTCAAGCATAGTACCCTATTACAAAGTTTATCTACAGTAAGCATAAGGTAGTAACTTACCACAGAGGGATCTAAGCACACTATGTTCTTTTAAGTTATTAACAACAAATAGCTCTCGCACTTCACGACGATTCACCCGGTATGATGATTGCTACGTCCTCCCCCCGCGCTATACCCGCGCCCCACTTAATTATTCGATATTCGTGATTTTGATTACCTCTTCCAAATTGACTACGCGTATACAGGTTATAGGTAAGTAGTTACGGTGTATCTTAATTGCAACATTACATTACAACAACATTTACAGTGGTAAAGCCCGCAACAACAACAACTGTTGCACGAATGGGCGGGCTCATAGAATACAGGCGTTAAGCAGAAACATTTCTGCGTTTCGTCTCATGAGTGAGTGCCGGAGGCCTACTCCTAGTCCTTTTCCTCTTCCTATCATTTTCTAATAAGGTAGGGATGGGAAGGGTAAGAGGATTTGACGGGGGAGGGGTGGGCAGGAAAAGGTAACCCTTTTTTATGTTCATCCCAATTTTTGTTCATTAAAACGCAACGCATCTACAAACCAGTAGCTTTTGCAGATGTCTATGGGTGGCGTTTGCTTGATATCAGGTGAACCGTTTTGCCACCTTCTACTATATATAAAAAAAATAAGGGGCAAACGAGCAATGGATTGCCTCATGTTAATGACCACCGACGCCCATGATACTAGAGGATCTTGAACGATTTTCTGTTAATATATTAGTGACCTCCTTTTTCTGCTTTCTTGTACCTTTTACCCCCTTTTTTTACTAACAGCACGAATGATGGCAACGCATATTTCTTGTCATCGTTTAGATGTTCATGGGTATTGGCGGACACTGCCCATCAGACGTTCGTCTTCCACACAGAAACGTTAGGTAACGACTTAATTATGTTTTATATTACTAATGTGAAATGTATATTTTTGTTACAGGTATGTAGACTTTTTTTATGCGAGATAGTGGTGAGTTTTGCATGTTATTAACCATGTAGGTATATTGATACAACTACACCTATATCCCTTCGTGTTTCCCGGTGGTGTATCGGTGGTCATGGACGACCAATACACGTAGATAAAAAAAAAATTAAAATTAATATCAAGGACGAGGTATATGTTTTTAACTGTAAGAGAAATACATATAAAATATACATTGTGCTAATAAATACTCGAAGAAATAGAAAAAAAAGCGACACTTGTAGATATTTCATAGAACTTTATGGGTGTAGCATTATTTTGGATTTTTCGAAATGCTACACACAACCTCTGATGCATCCATCATTGCGTTACCGAAAGGAGAACTACGATATGATAATATTATACCATAGCTTGCTTTTATTTTTAATAGAACTTACCCAGATAGACTCAGTCGATATTCATATTATGGTATATTATGAATCGGATCTATTACTTTTTACATTACATTATTACACGAGTGATACAAAAATTAGGTCATATTACTTCTGCTTAATTCTGTACGAGTTATCACTTTGATTACGTACAATTACTATCTTCCTTACGATGCCTACAATTATTTACCTCAGACCCTACTTGTCTCGCCCACTCGATTACCTCAAACTAATAGATATTGTGGGCGACAGCGAAGAAGTAACAATATGTTGTTTGTTCAGTTCAAACGGACGGACGGATGACTTATACATTGTTTACAGATACATATATTAAAGTTCTCTCTCGTCTACTAACCCGTATTTCCTTATGTTAAGAAAGATGACTTTATAATAAAATACGTAGGTAATTTTTTTTTAATATTCCAGTCATGACCGAATTAAAATTTTATAAAATAAAGCGAGGCCAGAGTTCTTTGTTACAATTGGCCTGGGTAAAACAAATTCTATCTGGCGCCTTGTATTATTTTATTCACGAAAAATTTGAATAAATTGTGATTGATGACTTATTCACGAAAAAAATAAATGGTAATTATAGCATGAATGTGCCTTTGGGAATCTTTCGTCATAAACAATTTAACTAACTTGTATACATTCGATTGACTTGCAAATTTACACTGGTATCAATAACCGATGACAATACATTTTCTCCATAACTATGTTTTAGTCCTAATCGGGATATTATTTATTCATTTTAAGATTGAGAATAACGCCATCTAGGAACAATAAGTGTAATTAAAATAACAATAGGTACTTTATTGAATGGGAAATTAGCGTGTTTTAGTTCTAAAAACTATTGGTTATTTATACAAAGGTTTATCTTAATTTCAAATGGTGTTATTCGTAGAGAGTTCTACGAAGTGTCTATAATAGTTTATATCTCGTAGCATGTCTTAAAATTTAAACTCAGGACTGGACATTTATAAAAGTTCTCTGGTATAGCTTGCGTGCTGAACCACTCGACCGTTGGCCTTTATTGATGATATTACAAGTACAATACATTCTGAACAAACACGAATACGTGTAAACTAAAACGTGTCTATAGAAAGCAGTGAAAAGAGGTCAGGTAAACCAGAACAATTGCCGCGGGCTGATGGCGGGTAAAAAAAATATCCGAATGAAAGAGGAACAAGAGACAGAAGAGGTGAGCTAAATTGTTTCGCGTAAAGTAAATGTAGGTCAAACATAGTTCGGTTAGCTCCGACCGGCGGCTTGTTTAGATTCCAGGGACGTAGCTTAGTTTGATTTAACTTAGTTTAGAGAAACTGATATTTTGCGAAAGGTCTACTACAAACAAATCTATCTAACGAAAAATAATAACAACAAAATTAATACATTTTCGAATATGTTTTTTAATTAACAAAATTGAAATCACCCTCCATTCTCGATTATGTATCGTTTGTTTAGTTTAGTTTAGAATCGGTTAATTTGATCATAAAATCGTATAGCTATGATTTTTTGCTAGCGTATTAACTTTTGGTTCACTACTGTGACCGTTAATTAATTAATTAACGCATATTGTTCTAAACATTAATTACTTTATTGAAGATATATTATTATGATTATTCTATTTTTCAAGATACAGATCTGTGTAAAGCACAACTAGTATATCTTTGAAACGTTTTTTGATTTAAGTCGAAATCAACTTTAATAGTCCCTAACTTTTTGGACGTAGGCGGGTTTCTTACGACTGATTTTATTCCTACAAAAAACTTCGCAGACACATTCAACGTGGGAGCACTTGTAATATTGAGGGACAATTTTTATTACTCTTTTACGAGCTGCCTATTGTTATTGTGCATACTAAGATTTTAGTCCTTGCCAATATACACTATCACACTGTATTTGGAAACTGTTTGATAATGGTAATATCTCTAATTTGAATGTCTGATATTAAAATCAATAATAATAATAATATAAATTCATATGAATTCATTTGAATTGATGTGGTGTTGTTTAAGAAAAGAATGTAGTCCTTCGTTAGAGTGGACGCTCCTGACGGTCTTCTGGTGTTATGTTATAAACTCATTTGGTATTAAGTGATCACTTAAGACCAAGTGAGCGGTGCACGGTTACCCGCTTATTCCAAGGAACTAAAAGTACACGAAACAGGGCCGTATTAGGTAAATGTGAAATTTTTATCTTAATTAGATACATTGAACTATTCAAATGGTGGAACAATGCTTATTGTCTTTAAGGGAATTGAAGTCAAGAACGAAACATATAAATATATATGTATAGGCAATGATTTGTTGAACTTAGCACAAATATAAAGTTTTATAAACGTATATATATATTAAGTTTTGTAAACGCCGATAGCCTAATGGTTAAGGGTACGGACCGCGAAACATGCACAACATGGTCGCGGGTTCGAATCCCGCCATTCGAATATTGTCGTGAACCATGTCCAATCAAGCTTAAGACTTGTTTGGACGTAGTTAAAAGAAATATTAGTATATTATGTTGATAATGCGGCGTCATGCAGGAGGCAGGCCGTAAAAAAACTAGCCCAAAACCTATTACAGTATGCATTACGGTTGTACTGTGCCGACCCCACATAAAGTGGGAAAAGGGCAAAACGAAAAGAAAACGTACTTTTGTCACTATCAAGATACTGTCGATTCGAGAAAGAATCATCATGGAAAGTCCATCGCGAGGAACTATAAACTATGATATCTAACTAACTGTTCAAAATACAAGGACTCACTTAATCCAATGGTACCATGAGAGCTTTCATAAAAAGAATACAGAAAATTATCATTGTAAGAAAAGTGGCGTATTGTGAAGGAAGTTTATTTGAAAAATGATCCACTCAGCGCGACAAACTGTATCGTTCTAGTGCGTATTATGTTTTGTAAAATATTGTACGACGAACAATATTTCCTCGCCATACTGCTCCTTTCACTTTCGCTCAAGTTTGTACATAAATTTTTACCAACGATATTGTTATTTTATGGTTCTCAACGGTGGCGCAGCTAACAAGCGGATTTTGTAAATATCTTTGTATTTCTATACAACGATTATTAGTTCAATAAAAAAATATGATAATATTATAGTAGGATTTTTACTTAAATAAATATTTTGTACCAATAACCTGTATATACCATTCCGTTAAAAAGCTATAATTGTTAAAAAAAGTAGTTTTAACTTAGTTTTTTCTATCCGAAATAGGCGGTATGATAAAAAATGATTACCACAACGACGACGAAGATATATAAATTACAAAGTATTGGACATCCAAAACCATATTATTGAATTGGGTAAGTCCTTCTTGTATGAGTCTACCATCTTCTTCTTTTCAGCCGATAGTAGTCCCCTGCTTTGGTCTCGGTAAAGTCTCATCCAGTGGATTCCCGCCATACTGCATCCGTTCTACATATTCCTGTCATATAATTCTCGATAACCTGTCATATCATCAAATAGCATATAATATTTAAATACAACCAAATAAAACATTTTTAATGAAAATATAATATAAATAAATAATATAGGAAGTGATTAATAATCAATATTATAAATTGTATAATATTTGTATTGATAGTTTGTCAAAGATTGAGACTAGGATTCTGGGATCTTTTTCCACTTATCTGGATAAGTGGAAAAAGAACAGGAACATTATGATAATGACAGTACGAAAATGCTTATGACAATAAAATTAGAAAATACGCAAAATATTTATATAGCGCTGTGTTTTTTAAGCCCATATTCTGATTCTGGAATTTTCACTACAATAAAGGATACGTATTATTAGTTTAATAACGTAAATGTAATGACTGATTAATTCACAAATAGTTTTGGTTGCCCCCGTCGTATACTAGACAGGAAATCATGGATGCCGCACGCTGTTCGAGGTGATTGATTTCGAATTTATTGGCAAACTGCTGGCAGCCGGAAATATAGAGGCTTTCATCTAAGATGGACGATTTATCTTGCATCGTCGGGAAGGAATGGTAAATGGATACGTACACTTCGCTGGCTTCAGATATTTATTTGTGTTACATCACAGGTTCTGTCGATTTAAAATTTCCTTTTCACTACTTTCTTTATTGCAAAGCGGCAATACCTTGACGTTTAAATGTAAGCCGTAAATCAGACTTACGAGTGAATTGATGAAAGAAAGGTAAGTTTTTTTTATTAAAAAAAAAGCACCCTGCTTTTTTATTAAAAAAAAATGGCATCATGTCTTGCTGACGAATGCTCGTAAATTTGAATCTCAGTTGACTTGAACATCAGTTACGGTTTTTTATAATCCACAACTACAAAAAATTGTGAATTTATTTCATGATTTGTTAAGGAATTGCCCTTAAGAAAACAACACGTGTAGTTATATTTAAAGGTATATGGTATGCAAAAGGTATATCACAACCGTATTAAATCCAATCGAACCGTATTAACAGCGGCAGAGCCCGCAACAATAAACCTGTTGCACGAATGGGCCGACTCGACCGGTGAAATACCACGACCTCACAGAAGACTGACGTGAAGTAGAAATATTCCTCGTTTCGTCTGATGAGTGAGGTGCCGGAGGCCCAATTTAGTCCGCTTCCTTTCCCATCCGTTCCTAATAATAGGATAGGAGGGAAAAGGGAAGAGGATTAGATGGGGAGGGGATGGATAGGAAAAGAGAACGTTCTTTTTCCCGTTTATCTCTTCCTCTGTTCATTAAAGGTCGGCAACGCATCTGCAATTCACTCGCTTGTTGCGGATGCCTATGGGTAATGGTCATTTAACATAAGGCGACCAGCTCGCTCGTTTGCCACATTTTTCATAAAAAAAAATCGAGCACCCGTATTTTTATTCGAAATTTCATCTGTTTCTGAAGAAAAATTTAACTGGTGAAATGATGCGTGGCTGTTTGTCATCCAGTGAAGTGTCTGGCTCAGGCGGACACTATGAAACAGTGTTTTCAGGTGTGCCGTCAATCAAAACTACAAACATAATTGAGTTTTATGACTGTAAGATGGACGCAATACGAATGTTCACATAAAAATTGGTTGAAAATGGAAAATAAGTACTTTTATTCGGTGCAGAAGATACATGATAGCGACAATGATTGGATAAAGGCTGGACAACTTAGACTGGGGGCAATTTACTTAACACAATTTAGGTTGGGGGATCGAATAAAAGGAGGAAACGTAACCTTACCCTGCAGTTGGCTCTAGTGCTGTGAATGTTTATGGGCAAAAGTAATCCACCCACATCTATTTTGCATAATTATCCTATCAATTTTATCGTATTTCTCACATCATTGATGCAGTCAATTCCTATTAATGCTCAATTATATTCTAAATTCTTAATTAACAATAGATTTCAACAATCAAAATCTAAATAAACAAAATGGTTTACTGGAACAATGTCGAAGTGTGATAAAAAAAAACATTCATCTCGACCCTGTCAAAAATATCGTTGTGGAACAATGCGTCTCGTAACGTTCCGTTGTTCCTTGACGCTATTGTTTTTGGAATACAAAAAAAATAATAACCCAGCGAACATTTTAGGCTGGAATGACGTAACGCGATCCGTGACGAAATCGCACGTCATCTCAACGTGGCAAAGAAAGCGCCGGGTAATGTTCAACCGACACGTTCACTTTGTAAAGAAACTTTCGTCTGTTGAGATATAAACGCACTAAGTAATCAATGTATCAACCTCGCTTCAGACGTTTGGGACGAACGAGTTTTAGCTCTCTTAGTTTGGCAGCTCAGTCTTTGTTTTTGTTTGTTTTTCTCCTTGAATTATTCTTTATTTTTATCCGCCTAATACAGTTGACTTTGTTTTCGTTTTAATATTAACTGTTCCCTTCAAATGACCTTGAGCGACGAATGACGCAGATGACTCACCGAAAATTGCATAACATGGACCACGGTTTATGCTCACTTTAGCTAAGAGGTCATTGTTATATAGCATACCGTCACACGGACATAGTGGAAACTAAATATCATCTATTCGATATATATATAATATTATTTTAATAGAAATGAACGATATAATACATTTATATCAACCGTGGCTTTATTGCGAAATAATGAAAAGAAAGGGCGTAGAATCATAGCATACCTTCCTTAGATCCCGAATTATATATAGTACGATTCTATCTATGATCTATCACCACTAAACATCATGTGGGGTTGTGGTCAAGCGCTGGGTTTTTCATTATAAAAAAAGAATCACGTACTTTTAAATATAAGACTAAGTTACGGAGGTTATTTATGGAATGGAAAGTTTCAGTGCGGCTACCTCCCTTAGTCGTAATGTCGAAGCTAGGTCATTAGTTTAAACTTGTACAATGCTATGTTATGAAGTTATCATATTTGAACTGTATCTTACGAAACTACAACATAAACATGCACTAAATATTTGTATTAGTTCTAGGTATAATTGGCCAATTAAAAGTATTTTTATCCTTTTACAGAATCTTTAAATATAAAACCGTTAAGTAAGGATATAGAGTGGTCTCTGGAAGCGTCGAAGGGCGTAGGGGCCACAGGAGTCGAAGGATGCGAGCAAGCCCCGACTGAGATGGCGTCCACATCGAGTGAAGAGCGCGCCATCCGCCGCGTCATGGGCCGCTGGGGCGCCGAGTGGTTGAGCTGACTCGGCTCCGGTCTACCTAAACCTGGTCCCCAGTGGCCTGGGGACCATCCCCTCCCTCCGCCGAGGTGGGGGGCCCCGCGCCCGGCTCTGCGCCTCTCCCTCCAGCAGTACGAGGAGCTGGTCGCAAAAGCCGAGGTGATACTGAGCCGTTTAGTAGTCTCCGAGAACTATGATTCCGTCAACAATTTCCTCACTTTATACGACTCGTACATGGCTTCTCCAGACGAAACGCTCAAGGAATTCTTCCCGAAGTACAATCCACCTATTCGGGCTCACAAGCATACCTGCGTCGGTCTAGGAATGGAAGTAATGAAACGTTTGAAAGTCCTGGAGAAAGATTTCCCGGGAATTACGAAGTCTATGATGCTAGTGTCGTGCGACGAGAACATCCAAGATTTGTTGGACTACACCACATCGAGTCCGGGTCCTCAGGGCTTCCTCATAGAAACGGAGAAGGATCACGTGATGGTGGCCATCCATGTCAGGATCGGCGACAGACACGGCGTTTTCTTGTCGGACTTGGGCTACCACATCTCCCGTGTGGTGACGGTGATGGCTGACCGCTGCTACCCACATACTGGTAAGAATTTATTTAGCAACATCCAGTTTGACTTTATGTCCTTAAAATGAAAATGTTAAGGTCATGGCCAAAGTTACTTTTACAACAGAGAGGAATGTTCTAGACTTTGCGTACAATGTATTATTATTTTTAGTATTTGGTATTTCAAGAATATGTCTATCACAAAAAAATATCAATAATATTGAAAGACAAAATCCGTCATAGTAGTCCAATTAAAGTTGGGTAAATTTAGTAATTCAACCTGGTCAACTTTAGTAATTTGTTCCTTCCAAACTGTAGAACACGAGGGCAAGTTTTGCATAAATAAGCTAACTGTTGGAAGACTTTCCTGTGACTCTCCCCGTGTGTTATAAGTAATAATTGCTGCAAACTAAATAACATATTTGTTAATATCTCATTTATCTACTCTAGGATGGTTCATGCAGAGTGACGAGCCGCACTGCCGCAAGGAGTACAACTATCAGTTCAATGTGCAGAACACCAACTACGTGGAGTGGCATGAGCGAGAGACAAGAGGGAGCGTGGTGAAAGAGCGTCTGTCTCTAGTCTACGTCGCCAGGGCCTACCTCGCAGCAGTCGCTGTCACCGAGAAGAGAAACCTAGTGTGGGACTTGAGGTACGTTTGATGCAAACACGGTAACCTCGCTATTGTTACCTTCAGATTATAACTTCCAGAATAAAAATGAAACGAAAAAGAATATATTTTGAAAGAAATCATTGATATGAAGCGGATTTATAGGCTGAATATACATTTGCACAATGAAATTGACTTAACTGGGACTTCCCTTCGTTTAAGGGAAGGCCCAATCTTTAGCAAGTAATTTCTTTGCTATTGAATGTATATTTAATGAAGATAATAAAAGCGTGTTAAAAAGGAAAACTTTTTAGAACTAGCCTACTTGGATTTCAACTTCCTACCGACTGAAACCCATGCACCAGCCACGGATCTAGAGGTGGAGGGTTGCAAACCGGGGTACTTGCCTCGGGCAGCAGTTTCAGTTTCAGCCAAAATCATAGTAGAATATGATAAAAAAACTGATGTCATGAAAATGGTCTGTTTTTTGATTATATTAAAGATGGGTACAAATTAGACATCTAGTTTTTGGGTGGTGCCACTATCACATTTCTGCCCCGGTTCAAAAAAAATTGTAGATCCCGTGCTGTCATGTACTTTGTTTAATTAAAGGGGAATCAAGAGCTTAGTATAATATCTAAGCTCGCAATAAGCTAAAAATGATAATGATCAATATGAATCTGAGGAGGATTTCAACTACAACCAAACCACTCTACTATCTTATAATTTTTAATATTTAATTCTTAAATTAATCTAAAACTATTTGAATTACAGGAGTCTGCTGGCTAGGGACCCTAAAGGTCGTTTGTCAGCTGGCATATACTTCCCTCTGAAGCTGAAAGACCAGCAGTTCACAATGTTCTTCGACAGCACCAACGGCAAACAGAGGAAGAAGTTGAAATTTGACACATTTTTGGAATTGCAGAAGGTACAGTATTAAAATATTTAATAAAGGTTACATGAAATTTCTATTGAATAGTAAAACTAAAAAAAGATATTTACATACCTTTGTTTTTGTACGTAGAAATAATTAATATGGATAAAAAATATATAATGATTTAAAAAAAGAAGAAAAAACTAGTTTCTACCAGGTTTTTAATTTGGAAACCTCTCTACTGCAATGCTTTGGCTTGCCATCTTGATCGGAATATGTCAAATATTGTTAGCATAATAACCCACAATTTTTTTTTACGACTATGCCATGAGTAACAACCCTAGGTTTGCATTAGTGAACTTTAGGAAATGAATTCTTTATGTTGGCTTTTGGTATTCTATTTCAAATGTTTAAAATTTTCTTATTTTTACACACTGTCATTTTCTAATTGTTGATAATTTTTTGCAGTGCATTTAAATTTACTCACCTCCCAGATACAGGGATGCTTAAAATCTGATAGAAATAGCTATTTAATACTGCTCGAATGTAAATTATAACACATAACATCTTATTTATTTATTTTATAAACAACTTTTCAACAGATACCCGACGAGGTGGTGGATGAAGTGGAACAGTGCAATGACCAGCTGCGGCTGAGGGACGGTGAGCTACTGTCCGTCCTGAAGCGGCTGGCCACCATCATGGCCGACCATGAGTACATGACAGAACTGTTAGAACTCAACAAGGAGATCGTCCAGCTTTCTGCAGGCAACTAAGAATTGATTAACAAAGAAGGATTTGGATATTTGATCTATGTTCATTCACACCTTTTATTTAATTCATTATATATAAAAAGAAGTGTTTCACATCTTGCGGTGTTCATATAAAATGTAGTATTTTGTAATACTGAAACTAACGGCTCATTTCTGGGAAATAAAAAAAATAAAAACTATATCAGATTTTTCATTTCATTTCCTATGATTTTTTTTTATAGAATTGACATTAGTACTAAGAAGACTCCACTAGTGGACAGACAGTAGTGCTATTGTTATTTTATTAGTATTTTATTTATATTTTATACAAAGTTTTTTTGTACTTGGATACAGAAATATTGATTTATTAGTGAAATAATTACAAGTCGACGAAAGTTTTTAGCAAATTACAAATTAACAATAAGCACACCCAAAAATATTTAGAACACAACACGCTATAGTATAGTGTTCTATCAATGAACACAATTTAATTTCTTTTTTGTGTGTGTCAATAAACACAATTTAATTTCTTTTCGTTTGTCATGATGGCTGGATACAATTATAATCTGAGAAGGTAATCCCAAGATGACTCTAAATAGCTTTGTGTGCATAAAAGCGAAATATGAAGCGAATATAAAAGTGTGGATAAAAGCATAATATTTGTTGCCTTTTCGGAGATTAATGAGCCACAAATTCATTAGTTTCTTAATGATTATCTATAAACGTAAACCGGACACCAGACTGCAATGCTAGCTTTTAAAGTAAACTTTCTTTTTTCTTCAAGTTAGAGTTATGAAATGAATATTGACGACATTTAAATATACTACACGCAGTTGTGTGAAACAATATTATTTGCATACATTTATAGAATGGCAATGATTGTGGGGTACTAAATAAATTTGGAATTTTCTTGTGACAAAAAATATTTTAATCAGAAAACTGGCATTGCTCCATTCAGCTTTAATTCTTTAGTACAGTTGTATTAAATATTTAACCTACTTGTTTTAGAATTAATGTAATAGCTACATATAATTAGATAAATTAATGTACAAAAAGTAATTAGAGCTAATCCATATAGCAAAAGAGATAGGGTTAGGGGTCTTTAACAATTTTTTATCAACCAGATTGATGACATACTAAAGAAAGGCGATATAGATGTACAGTAGAACAGATGTAGAATTGAGGAGGTATGCCAGCATTGTCACAAATGAAAATCTAGGAAGGGAATATTAATGTCTTAAAATATAAGAAGATCCATAGGCACTGAGCAGATGCAGCCAGCCACTCAGTTGCAGTCAAAATTATGTATGAAAAAACAGTTTTCATACGCACTATGTCAGCATCTTTCCATCTTTCCGACTGTCTGAATGCGGTCACACCCAGTTGAAACTGTGGCAAGCAGTTGGCCACATCCGCTCAATGTGCATGAGGCCTTACACTTGACAGATACTTTGTTACAAGTACTTACCTATAGTTAACACCATGACAAGCCTAATGATCACACCAATTTCTACAGCCTAGTAGAAACGTGCCGATTATACTATTTGCTTTGTAGGGTAGTTAAGTGAAATTTTGAGTCCAGCAATACAGCCTACTTACATATATCTGTCAAAAGGATGACCAGTAAAGAGTATTAGAATAACCAGGCTGCATTCTATATGTTACATCACGTCATTATATACTAAACATTCATTGGAAGCCATTTTGGTTGTAACACAATTCTTCTAATGAACATCGAATTAAATTTCACGGAAATTGTAAATGATTTTAACATTTTACTGGTTGAATATTGAATTTTTAATGGCTATTGAATATTAATGAAATTATATAAATATCAATCTTATTCAATTATTTTCACATATTTATGCAATATTTCATAAACTCAACAAAATAACCTTGATAAAGCTTTACAAAATATGTAACCTAGTTCTGCGTCGTAATTTGGCTGTAATGTGAAAGGGTAGGTCATTTTATAAATTAAGTACCGAAACTAATTACATAATGACAGCATGAACTATTTGTGGTAAGTAATTAATTAACGTTAAAAGGTTGCTATTGCTTTTGCATAGTTTTAATAGGATATCAATAATAATATTGTGTTTTTAAACTACCTTAATACATATCGATCGTCCCTGTGAAGAAATTACGCCGTCGCTTGAGATTGCAGGGGATGTAAGTATGTATTAATGTAATTATATATTTAATAGGCGTTTAATAGTTTTTAGTTTTTCCTAGATTTTACTGCAGCGTCTAATGTCTACTTACCTACGTACTTAATTGGATAATAAAATTACTAATAAAACTGCCAATAACGATAACAAGAAAGTAGCGGTTTCACAAAAAAAACTCATGGTCGGCTTCGTCAAAGACAATGCTTTTGCAAGCCAAACCTTTTGCCTTAAAAAAAGTCACCTTGTAAACTGTTACCAATTATGATATTAATTACAATATAATTACTTTTTATACATAATAAACATCGATTGCAAAAATTAATGCTGTCTGCATTCATGCCTAAATCTTACTCTCGGATTAATAGAAACTCGATTCAAATATGAAGAATATTTCCCAATATTATGTTTATTTATTTTCCGTGTCGATTATATAATTACGCATACAAAATACTCAAATTGCAAATAGGTACATTTAATATACATCTATTCTCTCCTAATGTTAGTCATAGATAACCCTAATTAAAATCTAATCAAAACTTAGAATAGGCGAATTCTAGCATGATCACGTGTTCTAATTCAAACACTATTTACAAACACGTTTTATATCACTTACAAGCAAGCACATGAATCTAATTAAATTAAACAAAATTTGATAATTCGATAACGTCACGTGGTCTCAGAACGTGTAAAACGTGGACCACTTGACAGCCGCATGTAACGTTAACATACAAAACCAATAGAGTTAACGCTTGCTATTAGTGTAGTAGTTGTTTTATTGATGACGTTATCTCATTTCGAGGAATCCATTTTATCGGTTCTGACGTGCCTCTTTTATTAATGAAATATGCATGGACGGCAGATTGACGCGTGATCAGCTGTGCGTTTGGGGCGGGTGCGGGATGGTGTGGGGAGGGGGACTGAACTGCTGCTGTCATGCGCAGCGCAGTTATAATGGCCGCCACCTTGCTCATTGTTATTACGGTGTTATTTTGCTATTTAGAATAATTTTAAAGCGCAATAGCAGCATAACTAGATAACGAAATAGCATAGCTTACAGTTACAGTTGTTAATAATATTTTTGGATGCACTTAAAATAAGGTTTTTGGATTGATGTTCTCTCGATCTGATTTCCAAATAGTTACTAACAAGAGTTGTGTTTAATAAAATATTATATTAGTTGGCTTGACTACTATGTGAGCGTTAGTCTACAAATAAAATAAATCATCACTACCGCATTAAGATTTCTATATTTCAGCATGGTGCAGGTGACGTTTCACCATATTTACCCAAACAAAAAAAGATTATTATAGGTAAATAAAGAGGTCATCCGAGACAACAACTAATTATCAAGTTAAAAAACTAAAAAGTAAAGTTTTCGTAATATTTGATTTACAATAAAAAGACTACCTTTAAGTGACATGAATTAAAACGAATCGTTTTAACGCAATGTCACGTTATACGATTGGAATCACTAAATGCGGAACGCTGCTATAGTCTATAATAGCGCGGCTACAACTGTATTCAACGATCAGTTTGTGTTTGTCGGCGGAGGGATAAGCGTTTCGGATAGAGCGCGCCCGAAAGGCAGCGATCTATTTTTCTTTTTTTATTTGGCTTCTAGCCGTTGTATGGGTGAGTGAATATTATGTAAATGCGTTTATTAGCTTAATTAATTTTTTTGAGTTTTTATTTCTTTTTTTCTTGTATTCTTTTATCACAAAGAATGTGTACACGCGTGGTGTATACGCTAGGAGTTAGAATGCACTACTTAAAACTGCGAATAAAAATTGTTTTGCGTTAGAGGTAAACAAAGATCACTTTACCGATGCTGGGAAATGTTATATAGAAATTTCTTACACTGCTTTCAATTTACGAAATAAATCTGTCCGTGAGTAAATTTTATTCAACACACAATGTCACAATCTTAAGTCTTACTTCGATTAATATTTTTTAGTTTTAAAATCTTAGATTGTATTATAATATCGTAAAAAGGTATTCTGATTTATTAAAATAACTATTACATATGTGAATACGCACGTTTTAAGCCCAAGAAATAAAATTTCACTTCAGTCGTTCGCAAGATATTGACTTATTATTGGTAATTTTTTTTCTATAGATATGTTATTTGTTATTTTCTTATTGAATTCCGTTCCCATTGTCAGACTAGAAGCAATGCAGTACTTATGGTTCACATAATTTTCCTGCAGTGCCAGTGACCGTCGAAATGAAGTGCCAGAACATAACGTGGAAAAAACTTGGCTCCATGCTTCGCTGACCTATTTCACTCTAAGATTTAATAGCCTATGCGGCATTTTGTAACAGTATCTACTATGCCATACAGTTATTGCAACAAAATATTATGAAAATGTAATTACTGGTATTGACATTTTTTCACCCATCTATTTTTTCTTACCTAAGCTATAGCTAACCTTACGAGACCACGCAAGATTTACCGCTGTTTATTCTTTGAAAGTTCATTTCATGGTCGTTTTTTTCATTGATAAATTAAGTATTTGATTCATAAGGAGTGTTTTAAAGTTCTTTGAATAGTCAACTCAGAACCTCCCGCCTTTTAAAACTTGTTAAAAAATAATCTACCTAGTCAATTCAACGCGCACACAGATAACGTTAATGTATTTATAATTGCTCAGATAATACACAATATTTATTTAATATTATAGTAATGTACTGGCCATTGTCGATAGAGATATTTTTGTATAATTTATTATTTTTTATAAATTGTACGTACTTTTTACGTCATCTCTCATTCACGTCAGGCTCATCACGAATATTACAACAAAAATCTCTACTGTCACGTTTTCTTTTTGTAATTGCAAAGGTAGTTGTGTATGCTCATTTATTCCTGAAGTGGTTTGTCGTTTTGGTGTTTTATTTCATTTTGAGGATATGTTTTTAAACACTTTCTTAAATAAAACATTAATATTTATATTATTTGTACCGTTGATAAAACATTTTATTTGAATTTTTATATCAGTGTTTACTTACGACTTTACTTCTATTGATTTTCAAGTTCCTCGACAGTTATAACAAAGGTTATTTTGAATGTCATCCATAACCCTTTTTATCACAGCTTCACAGTGAATCTAAAACAAGATACTATATTTTTTTCTTGCTGTATACCGTGCGTCGACTCTTCGTATAATGTAAGGGTTGGTCGACCTTCAGCGAACTTATGAATCGTTCGTTGATGATTACAGTCGAAATGCCTACGCACTTCGAGGCACTCTAATGCGTGTTGTAGGCGGTAGTTAAAGGTCAGGTCTATATTTGATCATGTTTCCACGCAATACTGTAGCTATTTTGTATACACTTTATCGGTCTATATACTCAGCCAGACATTAACCAATAAATCTTTTTATATACGCACCGTGCAATACAATATATTATACATCAGCAACGTGTTCGTACTCTCCATACGTTTTACACCCCTAATTTAGCCTACGAGCTTTTTAATAAAGAACTCAGTGATATTCGTACCCTCAGTGACGGTATAAGTTTATCCCTGCCTATCCTTTTCTAATAAGGAAAGGATGGGAAGGGGAAGAGGACTTGATGGGGGAGGGGATGGACAGGAAAAAGTAATATCCTATTTTTCTGTTTATCCCCTTTTCTGTCCGTTAAAAGTTAGGTAACGCATCTGCAACTCATTGGCTTGTTGCAGATGCTTTAAAGTAGCGATCACTTGATATCGGGTGAACCGCTTACTCGTTTGCCACCTTCTACACTAAAAAAAAGAGAGACAGTGACATTGTGTTAATGGTCATTGCCAATCGCGTGGTATCAACGAAGCAAGACTCGGCCGTTTGCTTCAGGCGCTGTTTATAGCATCAGCCAGATTGTATAAAACCCCGTAGCGCAAGACGGCTTGCTACAATACAAAACTACTGTTTTTGGGTAAATATTAAAGCGGGGTAATAATAATTTAGTGTCCGAATTATGCTTTATGAGGTTCAAAGGTACCAGCCGTGAAAGAGCCGTGAGAGAGCCGAGCCGAAAAAAAAAATTGGATTTGAAAAGTGGAAAAAGTGCTGTCCCTTACCAGCGAGATTAAATGCGATAAAGACCGCAACATGAAATTAGCTTGATTCTAATAGAGAATGAATATAATAATAACTTCCTCAAGAATTTTGCGAAAAACTTCATCGTTACAGGGATGATCACTATTCAAGGCATTTCTTAAAGTAAATATAATAAGATCAGCCATTTTATATTATGACAAATTCTACAATACGACGGCAACCGTATACAAGAAAGACAAAACAAACTAGTGGAATGTTCATATAACTTGTACCGAGCCTGGATCGATCTCGCAACTCTTGGCTTGTCTGCAGTGGCGACGTCACAACCCAATCCATTGTGCACGCTATGCAAAGTGCAGTCCTTTCAGCTAGGGAATACGGTTACTTTATTTTTAAACTTTCTGGAGTACCTAAAGTTTGTAATGTAACGTAAGTAGATAGATGAACTTGTTTCTATTACTATATTATATTTCTTAACCTTGGTACAACAAAACAGTCTAATTCTAAGCTGCGACTTAAGTGAGAGTAACAAAATTTGGTAAATACATAAAGTTGTGGTATATAGCTTGAATAAATAGAATATATTAATCCATCTTGCTATGCCTAATATATGCTTCCTTTTCAACCAAAAGTAAACGCTTGAATGTACCTTTTAAAGTTTAATTACACTCTTCTATAATACGACGTAGCTATACCAGACTTATTTGAAGTCACGTGGCAGAGCGGTCACCTTCTTACTGACTTAGAAGTAAACCCTATAATATAAGCCGAACACAAATCTCTTTATCACTACTGTTTTAAAAAAAGGCGTCTAAAGTCAGAAACGGGTGAGAATTCTACTAAGAGAAACACACCCATGGCCGAAAATCAATAATTTGTGCGTGGTGCAAACATTGGGGGTTCAAATGATAATACAAACCCAAAGATAGGATTTTGAACTCTATTGACTAGAATATAAGATCTTCTAGTATTGTGCGTATGTCTTTTTGGAAAATTCATTTGGGAACAATAGCTTTGTCAGTCATTTTATGAGTCTGATTTACGTCTTAATTATATTCCCTTTGACGTCTTTAATCACACCCGCGTTACGAGATTATTTTTCTTTCTATTTTTTTACATTAAAGGTCCTTGTAAATATATTTTTAGTAATATAACATTTGTTAATGTGTTAATTAAATATCAGATTAATTATTGCTAATTACATATAACAAAATTACAAATTAATAAAAACCACACCCCAACATAATTAACTCAGTAATGGCTATTTAAATACGGCATATTAGGTTAAAAACTCGATTGTTTAAATAGAAAAAGAAATATGATAACATGACCAAAATTTTTTTCATAAAAAAAGACAAAAATCGTTGCAGACCGCTCGGTACACCTCAAGACGACGCGAGCCTCCTCTAGCTTTGAAGCAAGGCATACTTCAGTCCGCCTAGATACGTGAAGCCCTACTAAGACTAAAGAATGCCATCTTGGGGCATGCTACTCGAGCATACTACTATATTCTGACATGACTCGCAATGGGGTCGCTGACACATTAGCCTACATCTTGATACGTGAGCCCCGACTACCGCCGAAAGTGGAACGTGGCCGTCAGATATTTCCTATCGCATCTATCAAGAACCATACATCAAATTACAATGTCCAATTAAATTTAAATTGCAAATAATTATGATAACCAGTTTATTGCCACAAACATTTTTTACACACGTCTAAAATAAGTCTGGTTTGCCGTGAGTTCACACTGCTAAAAACATCACA
>DWTW01000161.1:0-19738 GCA_018246275.1 Papilio slateri
ATCCCCACTCATACATCTTATTTTTTTAATTATATGTCTACATGCGATCATTATTACTCTTTCATCTTATGGATATTTTTATTTGTATATAATAATACATCCTGACTCATACAACAAAACGAAAAATGTATATCTCAAGGTGCTTCAGTGAAGGGACTAGATCCGGATGCAACCCATCCATCAAATGATACAGTTAATGAGGTACGTAACACAACATAAATTAATTCTAAAACGGAACAAAATTTGCCGTCAGCTAGTTATTTATACATTGAACATATGCAATGATACAAATTTTCTCACCACCAATAATCAAAGGTAAACCAATCGGCATGGAATGAGGTCAATGACCCAAATGATCAATGAGGCATGTGTGTTCTGTTTTGTTTGTTGGATTCGCTCATGCGATCGAACCAACTTATCTATTTCAGTTCTCACGAATTACATTTTTAGGTATTTAAAAGATATACATACATGATACAAATTAAAAAAAATGTCGATGTCATATTTTGTTCGAATTTACTGCCTGCCATTTCTGATAACAGAATTTGCCATTCTCATCTCAATTGTGATAATGTAAGTATTGTGACTTAACTATTGTTGACTTGCATTTAACCAATTAATTTGTGACACACTTCAATGATTGTTTTTTTTTTATTTCATTTAACACGTTTTAACTGTCCGTATAAGTATATAAAATAAGCCAATAGATTTTTTTACATGTCCAAAAAGGTTCCGGTTTCGAATTCGATTTCGGCTGAAACACATAACCGAAAAAATAGGTTTCGGTAGAAAGTACTGTTTCGATTGGACACTACAGAACATTATAAGGTACCTACTGATTGGAATGAGGATATATAAATATAATTTCAAAGTATATTTAAGAAAACCTATATTTATAATACAAATATAGGTTTTCTTGAGTCTTTCTTGGTCATGTTTTTGAGTTTCTAAGTACGTCTGCTACCTTCGTGACCTTCACAGTTACGTAAGGCAAAGAATATAATAGAAACAATAAGTCAGCCGCCGGGGCCGGGGCCGGGGACGGGGCGGGGGAGGGGGCCGGGGCGCTACGTGACGCTCCCGCCTTTTATTTCAGCTGGAAATTCCTGCAAAGTCCCCGGTTACGTGTGCCGCAAGTGTAAAGAGCGTGCGGTTTAAGCGGAATAAAGATCGAAAAACCAAAAATATCGATATGTAAGCAACGTGATTTTTTTTAATAAAATATAATTCAATCGTTAAGAATATGCAATATTCTCTCAAGAAATAAGTAGTTAATCGTAACGGAAAGTATATGTACTTGAAGCTACCTAGTTATACCACTATATTTATGAAGTGAAACTTCGATTGCAACGATTGTAAATAGGATTTTATGAAACGAAAAAGTGTAAAGATTATTTTTAAATTGAAACGAAAAATTTCTACTCTTACTAAAATGTAACTTTAAGCGCTTTTATTTCCTCTCTCTCCCTTTCTCTCTTTTGTTCTTTCCTACTTCAATCAATAAATAAATGTCGACCAATCGTTCCCACGTGCTTACCACCATAGTGTATTCATCTCATTCTCTTACAGATTACCCAGACGTTTCACTTTCACCGCGTGTGAACTCATTAAAAACTACAAGCGTTTTTCAGGGCTTTTTACTCAATAGATCTTGCTAAATATGCAGTTAGCCTTAATGGCACATTTGGCAATATCCATGTAATCAAGAATCATCACTAACTCTACCACTTGTAATCGTTGGTCGTAGTTTTAAGACAGGGCAAGGTTTAAAATCTTGAGATGAAGCTATTACTCTGATGATTTTTTTTTCATAAAAACGCTATCCTCTAGTTACTTGCAGCGCATATAAATAGCTTCCGCTACCAGACAAACAAATGGTATACTAAAAAGTACATGGCACCCTGTCGCAGTAACACGATCTCTGATTTCAGCCAGGAGCCTCTCGAATGAAAGCGAACCCTCTTTTGACAGAGTCTAGTCTTTTTACATTCGTCAATTATAGTTATGTTTTGTTCTTTACAAATAAACTTGTAGGCCTATATTTGTACTCGATTCTAAAGAGTTGTAAAAAAGGTAATCAACGTCATCAACTGTAGACGAAAGTATGTCACGCGACGTGACGAAAGTAAGTATTGTCTTTGGCGTCCTCTTTTGGCATCCCTTATGGGTAAGCAGAGATGGAATTCCATTTATCACGGTCCTGACAAACCTCTCTCAATTGTTCTACATCCAAACAAGTACTCGTCATTACCAGGCACTCGGAACCTATTTGGTAATTATACGTTTCTCTAAAACCTTCCCTAACAACACTGACTTCTGTAGCATTCACCATTTCAATAAACCCGAATTTCTAGCTAGGAAAAATGTTGCAACCTCTTTTATCGTTTTTATCGAAATTATCTATTTTTATAACTCCTTAAAATGATGTCATTGACATTTAAGTTATTGGTAACATCTTTAAAGGTCAATTTGAATTAACAATTTTGAGAAATGTCAAAGGTCTGAACGATTGTCTTAAACATAAAAACGTGTTCTTATTATTTTATTTTGACAACGTTCATTTGTATAATATTAGTCATGATATTACCTATTTTTCAAACGACTAGACTGATTTTGTTGAAATTGTTTGGCAGAGTAGCCTAGCGGGGGACTTTGTAAAGTTTAGTTACGATCGGGGGTAACACCAATCCACCCGTGAGAAGCCGGGGCGGGTAGCTAGTTCATTATACTAAAAAGCCTATTTGCCAATTAAACAAATATTCAAAATACTAAAAAGCTTCCTATTTAATGATTGAATAAACTCGTAGTCTCTCAATATTGCAACTGAAAAGCGCACTAACGAGGCGTTTAGTGCCGGCTGAGAGCGACGCAAAGCGAGTGCTCGAGTGCGCCTCCGATCTAGGACACTACAGCGGGCGTCAAAAAATGGTAATTACAGGCAGCCAAATTATGTCGATTTCAACTTTTTTTTTAATCTAAGTACTACAGTTAGGACGTTCACTAACATTAAATGAAACGTGTACTTGCTGCTTGCCCTACTGCATAGAATGGGATAAAACAAACAAACATGTATCTTATACATACATATATGTATTCTATCTTAACGCAATCAAGAAATATTAGTAACTTATTTCGATAATCTACTAATATTTTATACATATGCCCGAGGAGGATTGGCGTCAGGCAGGCGGTCGGCCGTAAAAAATTGTAGCCAAAACCATTATGGACTACGGTCGAACTGTACCGACCCAACATGGTGGTAAAGGGTAGGAAGAAAAAAGAAGCAATGCTTCTTTTCCAATAGAAAGTACAATGAATGGTTCATCTTGTTCTGTGAACGTCTTTAAGGAGAAATTTATTTGTTCCTGTATTTTGTGCGGTAAATAAAGGAAAATGAAAGTCGTTTAACAAGCTTAGGTTTCAGCTTTGCTCCGAGTGTCTCCGATAAATTGGAAGGGAAACGAGATCGAAAATGAACAACAAAATTGGATAATTAATATCAAGCTATAAATGTAGTAGTGATGTAGTAGTGATGTAGTAGTGATGTAGTAGTGATGTAGTAGTGAAAACCTACAACTAACAACAACAAGCGTGCCGCAAAACAAAGCTCCAAATTGAGTTTTTTTTTTGTCTATTCGCAAATATTAGTCATTTGTCAAAGTAATTTCGTCGCTATACAACTAAACTCCTGCTATGACGTTTAAATGTTGTCATACAACATTTACCCTGTTCGTAGCATCGACAGTCTTATCTAAATCAGCAGATGAGTCTTAACTCATCTGCTGATTTAGATTATAACATTTATTAAGTATCTCCTGCTTCCTAAGAAGCAAATATTATATAATATATTAGTAAATGTTATTGAATTACTATAGCTAGTTAACAGCAATAGTTATTCCATCATATGTATTATTAAAATTAAAACTTATCGTGCCGGCTAATGCGGTAAAATATACCCACGGTCTAAAAATGTACCGCTTCTCTTAAATTCGAAATTTAAAATCTTCTAAGAAGAGTTCCTTTAAAGGATGCGTCCATTTTTCGTTTAGAATTATTACGATTTAGAAGATAAAATTTTCCTTGTTCTTTTGCTTCGTTAGTAAAACAATTACTTATGATATTAATTTCTACGAAAAAGAGGAAAACAAAAAGATAGAAAGGGGCAGCGTCGGTAAAAGACAAATATTAAAAAAAATATACACATTAAAGGTATTTGTGTCAACCGAACATATTTATATGGAAATGATGAACAGACAGGACAGATTATGGAACATACGAATGCGTTATCTCTGCTTTGTAAAAATTGCCTTTGTAAAACAAGAGAGTGAGTATTTTTGTCTGTACCTTAATATTATAAGTTGAAACATTAAGCAACATTGTCAACTAGATTTCATCATAAGAAACATTGTAGAGCTTGTCTGTGTGAAAATGTACATTGCAACGTATCTCACATCTCCACCTAAGGTTCAGAAGACGCTGCGGAGCCTCGCTTGCGCCCGAAGAATGCAATAACTCACGTACTGCATTAAACCGAGGTAGATGCTGGCGTAAGTTATGAGCGGAGCGTGTATAAGCAGGGAAAATGCTAAGTGAAACATAACGTCACTAATCATATGTATCGAAATATATGACAATAAATGATAAAAATTCCATTTAATCCATTAACAAAACAACACATTAAAGAGACAAGTTTTTTATAAATCACGAGAGTATCGGTCTTAAGATGCCTTAGTTCTTTTCCTACCATAACCCTTTATATATTTAAAGACCATCCTCCCTCATAAACCGATTACAAGACTGGCATAACCCATTCATTTCCCCTATTAGTTAACAATAATTTATTAGTTAACAATAATTTATTAGTTAACAATAATTAGTATCGAATTATAATACGCTAGTAAAATACAAGAAAGTTGTATAATGTGTTAAGTTATTCGGAACAACTAACTCAGCAGCAAATTTATTTCTATTTTGCCGCGTAAGTTTGTAACATGTACCATACCCCAAGTATTATATTGGTCGTCGGATGTTGTTCTGTGCGCTGCGGATGCCGCGGGCCATTAGATTCGCGTTTGCGGCTCGTTCGCATTGCTCGAGCTGATATTTTAGAAACAGTTTATCGTCTTATAAAAGAACACAGATTTTATTTTCGTCGGAGAATAAATGAAGTTGTTGACTTGAAAAATATTTTTCGTGTCTGAAATTTAAAGTAGAAAAAAGAAACTGCAATTGAAAACAATCAATACATAGTTTAAAAACTAAAAACGGAAACACGCAAATTTCTCGTTATGTATGGTTATTTGTAACTAGGTGGCGTTGTTTTCAATCTTAATATAAATAATGATCATGATTCTGGTCACAACTAAGTTATGTAAAATGTATTGTCATTGGTCATTGATGACTATACAATGTTTCAATTTACTGAATACTGTTTTCATAGAAACACCAAGTCACTCAAGTCATTTCATGGATTGCTAGAAAGTTTAATCGAGTAGGTCTCGATCGCAAACCTATACGGCGTTATTTAAGCATAGCAAAGTTATTTCCCTTAAATGTTGGTTTTAAGATCTCTATGAATGTACCTATTTCGACCAAAGCGGTGACATATTAAACAAGGATGATATAAATCGTGTCCGTAACCGACAAACATGATATATGCAGTCGGAATTATTAAGCAAGTTCAATGGAGTATCAATCTTCATCTACCATCCTCATTTATTTTAAATATTTTTATCTCCAAACATCTTACTAGACACCATTAATGCCTTAAAACGCTATTATATAAGAGCATCGTAGCGTATACCACCCGCAAGTTTCGTGGCCCGAGCCGGAAGCTTGCAACCGCGATCAATGCATTACGACTGCGCAGTGTGCAGGTCGCCGCTCCCGTGACGTCACTGGCGCTGTGCTCCGTACTATACCTAGATATGTCCTGTACCTAGATCTTCGACGTATCGAGGACTTATTGTCTGGTGTGTGGACAGGCTCTAAGCGCCAAGACACTCGGCAGGACAATAGCGCCAGACTTATCGGCTCCCACACGAGCGCTTTTCCGTATGTAATTCCTTTTATATTTGTCTACTTAAGAAGAAAATAGAACAAAGTAGAGGTTATATAACTTTACTTAAAGCTGATAAGTATATATTGAACACAATCGGAGTTCACAGATGCCATACACTATCCAGTATGCTAACATAAGTTAAATATGAAATTACAAGTTGAACCAGTGGCGGATTTGCAGTCTTGGCCGCCCTAGGCCCCAGGCCATGTAGTAAGTACCAGCCACCGCTTTCTCAGCACCCTCACCACTCATATTGAGTACATAATGAATTTACTTTTTTGCCAACTTTTATCGAAATCGATTCAGAAATTTAGTTATACGATGCGGCGGGCCATAATGTGCGCGAGCCTTTAGAATATTTACTACCTACGTAAATATGAGTTATTTCTTGTTATCATCATCAGTGAATTTTTTGTCACGATTGGCCGCCCCCCTAATATCTGGCCGCCCTAAGCCCGGGCCTCCTGGACCTTAGGGCAAATCCGCCACTGAGTTGAACTCAATTGTATTACGACCAATGATTTTAGTACCTAATTTGACACTGTGGGAGATTGGAGTTTGAATCGTGGAGGTATAATAGGGAATCTGTACTACCATACCTACATTTGCCTATAATCAAACAGAG
Source organism: Papilio slateri (assembly GCA_018246275.1). NCBI lineage: Eukaryota > Metazoa > Arthropoda > Insecta > Lepidoptera > Papilionidae > Papilio > Papilio slateri. Next base: position 6,687 of record DWTW01000161.1, read on the forward strand.
GGAGAGAGAGAGAGAAAGAGACTGAACTAAGTATTTAATAAACACGTTCACACCAAGGGAGAAACACTAATTCTTTTTGGAATTATTGTACTAACGACCTATACAGAGATTTCCAAACTATGGGAGAATTTCACTAGTGGGTCGCGAGCGTATATATAGTGGGCCGATGGACGGTCACTGACTGACGGCTGGACGGCAGTATTGCTGTTAGGACATTTTAGTTTGTGGTTATATCTACCCCTTTTTAAGACAGCCAAAAAGTCGGTCCCAAGATTGGAATTTTTCGGTTAAGAGGATCGGAGATCACTTAGCTTTGAGAACCACTGATCTATACTATCATTTTCCTTTAGGTGACAAACAGTAAGGTGGCCCTGAACTAGAATGTGAACTACAAACCCAGGGTAGCACCTTATTTAGAAATCTCATAATCTGGTAAATGGTCGACTTATTTCGTTGCTTAATAATGTGAATGAAAATAATCTCTGATTTTTTTATATGAAAAATTATGTTCACGAGTTGTGCGATATATTGCGACTGTACGTTCATCACTAGTCACTTCAGTACGCCACTGTACTGTAATTTTACGAGAACTGTGGCAAAGAGCGACACGGAACTTGTTACTTTTAACTTTTTTATATCTCCTAGGAAACATCGTTATTCGCTTTTTGTTAGGTTTTTAATAAAAATTACTGCTTTGATTTATAAATCATCATAAATCCAAACACAGGGCAGTAATTTTTTTTATTGCTTTTGCGTCACTTTAAAGGATGTATAAAAATTATTTTATGAAATAGGATTTAATTTGAAATATTAATTTTTATGTGACTGAAAATGGTTATCATACAATTCACAAATTAAAAAAGAAATTGTTAATTAGTCATTTATTTACGTAATTTTTAAACATGAATGCGATGCTAAGTTAAGCTATTTCGATACAAGTAGTTTATGCGGGTTAAGTGGGTGCGCAGGGAGGTCCGCAGTAGAACGACAACCGACATTGCAAATTGCCGATGAATTGTAAACCTTAAGTGGCAATGGGCCACACATATTGCTCGCAGAACGGATGGCCGATGGAGCCGAAAGGTCCCGGAATGGCAGCTGCGTACAGGTCAACGCAGGTTGATGGAATGATGATCTAGTCAAAGTTACGGGAGTCGACTGTAGAGCGATCAATGGGGAAAACCTACGTCCGGAAGTGGACGACTATAGGCTGAAGAGAGAATGAGGCTCGACCGGGAAAGTACTACGAGAATTTATACTCAGTTCATCTGTTGTTGACCAATGAAGTAGTTGCATGGTTGCCCTGTCACATAACATCAAATTAGCCGCTTTCTTGTTTGTTTTTTCCTTCTATAAAAGATACGTGCATGAAACATCAGGTAATTGTCCTTCTCGTTTCGTTGTCCTCAGCTCGTAGCTCCGACGGCTTGACCGATTTTGAAGAGTGAGGTGTCATTAGATTCGTATTCTTTCCTGGAGTGTCACTGGTAATATGATTTATGTGATCAATGATGATAATCATACAGTAAGTCGGTTTTTTTTATTATTTTTGATGTGAAACTTCTTTTGGGACGGTGTAAATTCGCTTTTATGAAACGAAAAGTGCAACAATAATTTTTATATCGAATGGAACAATTTCTTTCCTTACTTAAATTTTACTTTAAGTACTTCAATGTACCTCTCTCTCTCTCTCTCTCTCTCTCTCCTTCGTTCTTTTAGGTTAACTATTACTCGTTCCTGTATGGCAGGAAATAATGCTTTCTATTATTAGACTACAAATTAAATACCAGTTGTATCACTAGTTATCTAGGGGGAGTAGTACCACATATTGGAAGTTCATCGGGCGAGCAATCGGAATGGAAGCCGAACGGATATCCATCGAGATTGAACTGTATCCGGGCGGAGAGTGATTGAGCGCGCGTCTGTACGGGTAGACACGGGACAACATCCGTTGTGCGGGATGATTTAGATTGTAAAAGACTAGCTGGTGCTCCCGACTTTCTTTATGTATCTTCAAGTATGCTATTCTTTAAGGTTTATTTATCACCATACCAATTTGAATCAAAGTCTTCTGTTGGTATGTATTAGGAAAAAAGGTAAACGTAAGGCATTATTAACTAAAAAGCGATCTAAGCTGCTTATAGTAATTTTGATTTAAATATTCTATATTACTTCCTTGATGCACTATGAAAGCTTTCTGTGTGCGTTTGTCAATACTTTTTAAACATATTATAAATAAGTGATTTAAGTATGTTGGTCAGTGATTTTTATTTATAGCAATTTATTTTTATTGTAATTTTATTATTAAAAATCAATTCCAGCATTTTGATAATCAAATTCGGTCTTTTGAATTTCAAATTCGGATTTTTGAAAATCTAATTCGAAAGTCCAGCGATATAATTGACATCGAAACGTCCGATTTTGATTTGCAGAATGCTGAAATTGATTTGTACAATTCCAAATTTAAAATTAAAAACAACACAAGCGCCAATAGCCTAATGGTTAAGGGTACGGACCGCGAAATATGCACAACATGATCGTGGATTCGAATCCCGTCATTATTGTTGTGAACCATGTCCAATCAAGTCTAAAACTTGTTTACATATTGTTAAAAATAATTGTTAGTAAATTATTTTGATGATCTACTAATATTTCATAAATATGCCCGAGGAAGGTTGGCGTCGGGCAGGCGGCCGGCTGTAATAAACTATAGCCAAAAAAACCTATTACAGGACATGGACTACGGAAAAGGAAAAAAATAACACAACTATCCTTACCTTCTGTTGTCGAGGTAGTTGTCGTACACGTCGGCCATGCCCTTGTCGTCGTGCATGTCGTAGAGGTCGCTGTAGAGGGCGGACTCGAGGCGCGAGGGGTCCAAGTGGTAGTTCGGATTCTCGTAGGAGAGCAGACCATTCTCTGTAACAAAAGAAATTTCATTTTAAACTGTACAACGATAAGAGAGTAGAATAATTTGTTTGTAAGTCTTATTTTTGGCAACAATTGTTAGGAACATTAATCCCGTCAATCGTAGTTATATATTTACAAGTAAAAGTTAATTTAAAAAACTAATAAATCCGAATGACTGAACTCCTATAACACTGCGGGGAACAATATTAATCTAATGACACCTTACTCTTCAAAATCGGTCGAGGCGTTTTGGCTACAGGTCCAAATCTATTTATTTATATCAAAGTAATATTATCACGCGTCTCTAAGCATGTACTTTAAAGAACGCGATTAAAATATTTTAACGTCGACAGCCGTTGCCGGGTCGGAAGTTCTGTTATCCGCCAGACGTCGGCACTTGGCCGGCCTCTAAGCCGACATGGAAGCCATAGCAAGCCCTCATCTGCCACATTACGTGCCGGCAAATAACCCCCATGTCTCTGAATACGTGCCTCGTAAAAGTTGATAACATCGTCCTTTTACCTATAAATCACTATGGCGAGTTTCGGTTTGTCAAAGTCACAAAACAACACTAACATAATTTCAACGCAGTAAAACTACAAAAAACCTACTTCAATATGCGAAAATTACTTATCACTTATCGGATCGGATTAAGATTTAAATGAGACATATCTGGAAATAGCAACTATAGACTTGTAGTTTTTTTCCAAAATCGGTTCACAAATGTTTAAGTTATGTGGTAACAAACATAAAAAAACCAAAAAAAATCACGAGCATTCAGAACCTCCGCCTTTTTTTGAAACACACGTCCATGAACAATTCTCGTATTTGTGTAATATGTACTTATATAGACGTATAATAAATAATAACAAGTATCTTCTTCAAAAGTTGAAAGAAGTAACAAGAATAGTTCATCTTAAAAGCGTACTTATTCCTTAAAGGCCAGCAACGCATCTGCAGGTCTGGACTAGGTGCTGTGGACGTTCATGGGCGTCGGTGATCACTCAACATTAGGCGACCCTCTTGCTCGTTTGCCACCTCTGCTATAAAAAGTATATTGTCAGTTTAAAAAGGACTTCTAAAATTTGCTGTTATTAGTACCAGATTTTTGTCATTGTTGCCACAATCAGGTAGACAGAAATACCAACTGAAAATGTTAAAGATTTTAAGATTATAGTTGTATTAAATCCAACCATGGACGGTAGTCGTGGGTTTAAAAACTTTAACACATCAAATGACTCTGTTCCAGCTTTACACGCTGCAGTAAATATTCTTGTAACATAGTTGTAACATAGTTGTAACTTTGCTGGACATAAACGTACGGGCTTAAGGACGTTAGACTCGGGTTACCGGGAATGCGGCTAGATCGTGTGGACTGCAAGTTTTATGTATTTTATAACCCTCCATAGGGCGTACATTCAATGTTTACTGTACCTCTTAAAATGTTGGTGTTGTACCGGATTACTTATGTCTTAAAGAATAGTGGTAATATACAATAATGGGTTTATACAAATTCTTCATGTTTCTTAATTTTGGTGTCATTTTACAGCAATGTAGTTTGAAATTGTATCTAAATTTAATAAAATGATTACTTACTGCGGATCATTGCCTAGTAAACGCTTGTGACTTTACGTGTAGTTAAAAAACTTTACTCACCGTATGTAACTTTTCGATTATCGCATTGTCACTGACTTTAGAGCCGGATCGAATATATTTCAACGTAACTTTTAAGCCAGTTATCCAAAGTACTAAATGAAGGACACAGTTTGTCTAAATACCAATGTTTCAAACATCATATTCCAAAAACCATCATCGATACTTTAGTCGAAATCACCACTTAACAGCTTGGATTGTGGTCAAGCGTTAGTTAATTCATTATAAAAGAATCAACAGTACAAACCTATAAGAAATATTATTTATACAATTAAAATAAAGGTAAACATTTAGTAAAACGTACAAGTTACTTAAATCTACTTTATATCAATGTGATGTTAAAAGTAACACGATCGGTTTTAGAAGGCCACAAAAGCGGGTAAGCCGGGTTGAGAACACCGACGACACAAAGTTGTCGCAATCTCTAACGCCCGCACGCTGCCGACCCTAGCCCTCTAACAGTTATGTCCGCGGCGTTACGATAATGTTACTCGTGCGGACTATGGCTAGACTAGGGTTTTGTCCATCATAAACTATTATTTTTTTTATTAATTTTTAAAACAAAGATAACTATTGATTGAATTAGTTTTTAGCCGTGAGAACCTACTTTTTACCTAATGTGATACTATGACAATGCTACGATTTTTGAGTCTTAATTGCAATAAATTTGGTCAAACATTACATTCATGTGGTCGTATTTCTTTAATTTATAAAATATTTTTATAAGACAGAGTTAGTCCTAAAACTGCTTATATAAAAAGGTATTTAGTTTAAAAATTGATAACAATTTCATGACATGGAATAAAATTACATTGGTGAAGAAAGGGCACACGTATTACTTAATAGAGAGTAATAACAATATAAGAAGCACTAACAGAAAAGGTACAGATTGGATTGCCATTTTAACAACATTTCATCAATAGTCTTTACCGAAAACTGTCCTGGCAATATAAACCTATTATTGGGCTAAAAGATTCATTAATAAAAAACTAACTTCTTAATTAAAAAAGGACGAAGCAATGTTTACAAAAACTACTTCTGGTTCGAGGGAGGTTTCGAGGTGTCCTGTGCGTGAATGAAATCCCTAGGCTCAACATGTAATATGGGTTCAATTCTCATTTATGGTCGGATATACATATGTTGGGACACCTGATGCCACACGACGATCTTATAAACAAAATAATAGAAATAAAAGGGAAAATAGAAAATAACAGATAGGAATATAGACGTAGATCGTATCAGAAAGTCAAGATGAAGGTTTTTTTATGGGAGAAGGTGGCAAACGAGCAAGCGGGTCACCTGATGTTAAGAGACCGCTACCCATAGGCATCCCCGCAAGTAGCTAATGAGTCGCAGATGCGTTGCCAAACTTTAATGGACAGAGGGAACAGAGAGGAAAAAGGATATTTCCCTCTCCTATTCATACCCTCCTAGTGCAATCCTCTTCCCTTCCCAACGTATCCTTATGAGGAAAGAATGGGAAAGCGAAGAGGACTGAAATTAGGCCTCCGGTACCTCACTCGTCAGACGAAACGCAGAATACTTCTACTTCATGCCTGTCTTCTGTGAGGTCGTGGTATTGCACCGGTCGAGCCGGCCCATTCGTGCAGCAGATGTTGTTTTGCGGGCTCTACCACTGTTACACAATGCAAGGAGAATCTGGTCGTCCAGATTCCTCTACTTCAAATTATTTATGATTATATATGATGTACACACGTATACCCTGTTCCCAATAAAAGCTAAATAATGAAAACAAAGGGTATATAAAGGGTAAGGTATAACCTTACCTTTTACGCTAAAATTCCTAAATTCCAAAATATTTTCGTAAACCAACTTTTTTCACATTACCTTATAATATTATTTATCCATATTAAAAAAATAACAAAATAAAATAAAATAAATATTATATATACAATTTCACTTCACTTTATCTCACAAATTTCACAAAATCCCTTGATTTTCGATCAACATATGAAAACTGTAACGGCCGCCATGTATGGTGTTGACGTTTGGTTTGCTTATCATATTTAGGTCTTCACTTGGAACAGGGTACATGTATATTCTGATACATTAATGAATAAAATACCACAAACTAAAAATAAAAAATGGCGCCGTTAGACGAGTAAAGTTAGGGCAAGTAAAGGAGTGGCCTTTGTTTTAACATTACAGGTTCAGAAATGGATTTAACAGACGACACGGTCTATAATTATTCGACCTTGCTTGCTTCACGCTGGCTGGAGATATTTTTGTTTCAATTACGTGTAAAAGAAAAAAAGATCGTTGACTCTGCGTATCTGTGTGCGAAACGAAAAAAACGACGAAATAAGTTTCGGTCCAACGAGAGTCAAGGATTTTACAATTGCTTCATTTACCTACGAAAAAACAACTAGCTAAAATTGTTAATGTAATGAAAACTAAAGGATTTCGAAGACGATTTCACACGCCGCGCCATTTAAATGAAGAATGAAGTATTTCCAAAGAATTAGAGTACTTCGAAATAGACAATATTTTTAGGCACGATTTCCTGCAGTAATAGTATGTACTGATTTTTGCCTCAACCTGATCTAGATAAGTCAATATAATTGTCCGGAAGGAAATACTTTTCATTGACCTAACGCTTCGCATCGTATCGTTCGCCCGAGCTATTACATCCTTCTCGCTTAGCGTTCATTTCCTTTTTGCTTGGCCCCGTAGGGACGTAGTGTGATAATACATAGCCTATAATCTAACTTAATAACTAGGCTGTCAAATACAAAAATAATATTTCAAATCCTATCGGTAGTCCCTGAGATTAGGGCGTTCAAACAAACAAACTCATCAGAAGTATTATATTATAAAAAGCATATTGTTTATTAGTTTGTTTCAACACGCTATCTACAGATAATACTATAAGAAATCAATTTAATTTTCTGTTGAAAAAATTATTAATTCACAAGTTATTGTGATGAACATTTACAATATTTATTTTAAGGTTATGTGTGTGTTCACAGTGTATATTATTATCACAGAGTATGTAATTAGTAGCGAGTACAATACAGTTAAAATAACGTTACGAAAACAAATAATAATTTCCGTATTCGTTATTAAATTGAAAATAAATCCGCAACGAGACATGCCTGAGGGTTTGGAGATCTGATATTGTGATTGTTAAACTTTTTAACACTAAGCAAATGACAGCAGCGGTTGTTGAAATAATGTGTCATCTCCAACGACGAAATACGAAATGGAATACCGCCGTGATTTACCGCATTATTTTCGTCTATCGATTCAATAGCAACCAACACAATCTCCTTACCATTTCTTGAACTTCTCAATTTTCGTTTTACTTTCTTCTTCGTATCCAACCAAAGCAGCATATCGGTAACTTTAGTGATTGCAACGGTTAACATCAAACAGTCGTTTATTCGGTTATCATAAAAAATCAATGTTCATGTGAAAAACAAATCTTATTGATATAAATATAATTTGTTCCCTACAAACGGTAGGCAAAAGCGCGGCAAAATACGAAAGAAATAGTATTTTGACCAAGCGTATTGTCTGATTTTAATAGCAAAATGTATCAAGATAACTTTGGTCTATCTGTCAAATCAAATACCAAACACATCGTGTCTCGTCTAAACGTCACAATGCAGCATTGTTTTACCTTTTTCTATATTTATGCAATGCATGTTGGCACTACATTATTTCCTAAATAATATAAAGTTGTCATGCAAAACGCTAGTCGTTTAGTATGTCGTTTGTAACGCGTGGCATTGAAAGCTTGACTCCGTATGGTATGTATGGAATGCGTTCATATTGACCGTGTCCTGTGAACCTGAAAATTATTGCATGTCATGTACAGTACTTTAATGTGAAAGTGGATTCCTTTGCTATAAATATGTACAATTGAAGCATTAAAACATTTGCGTTGCATAAATAAGGCCAGGTTCACACAAACCGGATTGTCAGCCACCGACTGTGAGCGGGCGTACTGTAAGCCCTTGTGTGAACGTGAAATCATACTGCATTTTTCGTTTACAGCATGCTAACAATACGCAATGGCCACGCCACTAGTGTGAACATAAGAGTCGGCTTGTTTACGTTGACAGTGAACGCGTACCCTGAGCGGCCGTACACATAAAACACGTACGTCCCTACAATACGATAAAATTTCGAACAAATAAATCCGGCAATACTAGACACACGACATCCAATACGCTATAACGTTCAGCTACGTAGCCGATCAGCGTCCACGGTGCGTAGTAACGTAGCGTAGCGTAACCTAGGAGGGTAACTAAGTAGTAGCGTAGCACTCAGCGACTATCCATAGCGTAATGGCGTATAGTCGGTTCGGTGTGAATAAAAGTTGAATACATATAAATTGAAAAACCATAAATGCTCGTTCACAGTCGGCGGCTGACAATACGTTTGCTTTGAACACGCCCGAATAACGTGAATGAAGCATCTGACTGGATGGTCAGAAACAGTTAATGTTCCCCGTGAACTAATTTTCTCATTATTTAAAAATCATCGCGACGAACCCTAGCCGCCAAGCTTTGCCATTAAAGAGGGAAACAACGAGCTATAAAAATAATTGAAGCCGAACACCACAATTATGCAAATAACCTTTAAAAGTTGTACGGTGCAGGACTGGGCCCAACATCGCCCCGAGCTCACTAATCTCCTGAATGTTCAAAGTTAAGCCATTGCTAGCGTTAAATGCCATTTCCAGTCAGGAAATATCTTGTGGTCGCCTAAATGCGTGTTCTATATGTAAGCAATTGTGAAATAATATAACATGTGGGGTCGTGAATGAACCTAATAAATAAAAGTGTTAACATTTTGTACATAAAAGCTTTCTATTTCTGCCTACTCTGTTAGCTATTAGCGTTACCGTGAGTTTATACTGCCGAAAACATTCACCTAAAACATGTTGTATCTGTTTATTTTATAAAGAAGGAGAGAGATAACATGTTTTAGGTGATATTTATATCAGTGTAAACTCGGGGTTATGTTAACATATTTAGTATATGTTTAAATACATATATTGGATGGTTACATATATAAAAGTGTGTTTATATGTGTCTGTATAAGGTATCTTTATGTTATAATATATTATTTTGAATGGATTCTTTGAGGCAATTCCTAAGCGGAGTGTAGTTTGGGGAAACCTAATAAGGGGCTTTGCGAAGTTTAAGTCGATTTATCTGTACATACCACCTCATCGTAGGGCTACACCGCACTGTGACAGTGCTGAAATAAGTAAAAAAAGAAAAAATATGTAACTTAATAGAGTTTTTCTTTTTTTTATAGGAGAAGCTGGCAAACGAGGTAGTGGTACATCCGATACTAAGTAACTGCCACCCATAGAAATCTGCAACAAACTAATAAGTGCAGATGTGTTGCCTACCTTTAATGGTCAGAGATGAGGACGTTTCCCCTTTCTAACCATGCCCTCTCTGGTCAAATCCTTTTCCCCTACACAGCCTTTCCTTATTAGAAAATAATAGGAAGGGAAAAAGGACTAGTAATTAGTCCTCCGGCGCCTCACTCGTCAGACGAAAGGCTTCTACTTCACGCCTGTCTTCTGTGAGGTCGTGGTATTTCACTGGTTGAGGCGGCCCATTCGTGCAACAGATGTTATTTTTGCGGGCTCTACCACCGTTAGAAAAAATAAAAAGTTTTCACGCCCATAACCTAGATATGCAAAGATTATAAACATTTTTACGGTTCCGGCGTACTTCTTACAAATTCATATCTCTATCACCGTCAGATTGTGAACTTCGTTAGTTTATAATCTCATTAGCCATATTGTAAACTGACGGCGATTAGCTATATTGTTCACTGAGGGAATCATTGACAAAATAATCTATAGCTGTAGTCAGTTGCACATGACGAACTGCTTGCTCCTGTGTCTTCTATACTATTTATCATATTATAAAGAATAAAGATTTGATTGTTTGTTTGATCCGGATAAACTCAAAAACTATAGAACAGATTGGAAAAATCTTTCACCAATAGAAAGCCCTTCTGTTAGCTAGTAACTTAGGCTGTATTTTATTTTTTATTTGTCTGTTTATCTACCCGAGCGAAGCTGGGAACAAGTTGCTAGGTCATGTATAAAACTAGGGTCTTAATAATATAAAACTGTTCACTTTAATTTAAAAGGTAGAGTTAAAGGTACTCAGAGGTAGGTAGGTAGAGAAGAAAGGTTAGGCTTTTTTTACAGGTCATGTCTGACAACCCTGGCAGCTCGGCTGGTGCTATTGATAAGTAGACAGGTAGAGTAGAGATATACGAGTAGATAGACAGGTGGTGGAGTCGTAGGTTAGATTATTTTTAAACGAGCGAGTGTGGCAACCCTGCCAACGGCTGGCGCTATTGATTTTCTCGCGACCTTCCGCCGAGTCCGACCTGACTCGCCAGTCGCGGCACGTACGTAACTAGCTAAGCCTCCCGGCTTCGCCCGTGGCTTGTTTCTCCATCGATCATCGTTGCTCTGATATTATGTCATAAAAGGTGCCGCGGGATATACAATAGATATTATAGTAAGATTATAAATGACATCTATCGAACTAAATCGATCCCAGTATCGTAAATTTGGTTTAATTATATTTTGTTAATGAATTTTAATGTATATTATCAGATTTATAACAATAAGCTTGTAGTCCACATCCGAATCTCTGAACTCTGATCAAATCCCGGATGAAACAAAAGCAATAGTTTTAATGACGTCACATACAATAACTATGCTCAGGTAAAGATTAAGTTCATAAATGTATGTGGTCAGTAAGCATACTGAAAAACTAACCTTTAGACAGATCAACAAAATGTTTTTACTATATATACTATTTATATATGTCTAACTATGTTATCTATAAATGGTCATAACCAACGACAATATAGGTCGTTTAGATTCTAGTCCTCCTATGAGTGAATATTTTAGACAAATGTAAAATCACCATCACCTCCTTGCCCTTTTGCCACATTATGTGGGGTCGACACAGTATAATTGTACGCCATGTATGAGTTTTGGCTACAGTTTTGACGGCTCCCGAAGAGGAATTCTCTCTTTCTTCTCTTTCTTCTCTTCGGGAATAAGACTCTTTAGACAAACGTAATAATCATAGAAATATAAAATAATAGAATATATCATAGAAATATAAAATGGTTTGTCTTTGTGGTGAAAGCAAAGAAGGTATTTTATCAAAGGTAACAGTAGGATAATGGGAAACATAATCCGCGATTTGATACGGGTTCCCTTGATTCCTGGAGGCAGTTCTTCCAAGTACGAGACTGATTTGTTAAATGATATGGAATGGAATAAAGTTTTGGAAAATGCGATATTACTTTTTCTATCCCCGTAGAGATAAGCGTAGACATCCCTAAGTGTGTGTGTGTGTGTGTGTGTGTGATATAAACGATAAAAACTCATTAGCAAGTGAGGATCATGTCTCTTAAATTAACACATTACATAGTTACGAAATACGATCTTACTTCAATAACGACTAGAAAGGCATTCACAAAACGTGTAGACTTATATACCTCGTATACCGATGTAATACTTAAATGACTTAGAAATAAAGGAAACCGTGTCGAAAGTGCATGCAGTGTTTGCTTCGCGATATTCCGACGTCTGCATTCAAATTCCACTTCCACTAAACGGCATATTACTCAATGACTTCTTATGTCTGCACTTAACTTATAATTGTAAGTAGTTTTGTAACAATTTGCCGGCGTCAGTGTTGCCGGCAAGTTATAACATGGGTACGTTCAAGGGAAGACTGAATAAGACGATGCCAAGCTAGTTCGTACCACCTTTCGACCACAACGCGACCACAGGTCGGGTTCAGATCAAGTATATCTTAATAATCAAGTAATAGTTAAGTTATAAAAACCAATCAGCATGGCTGACTAATGAATCGAATGCCACCCCACTCTTTTTTTTTAAATCGATTTTAGCCGTTTAGGTGACAGGTCACAATGGAACACACGAAAACCATAACCCTCCCGTCAGTCGGGTAATTATAAAAAAAAGATTATCTTAAACAATTTATCTTGTCATTTAACCTTTCAGGGGTACATAAAATCATCGTTCGTTTCTTTCCTTCAAGCTTATAATCGTTAATGTGATTAGGAAACGAGGCTAACGCGATATATTCGCATCGTCCGGCACAGAGATCTGATGGGATCGCGAGGGGTGATATAAATTTGTTAGGCCTGTTGTCGCTTACCTACTGCGTTACATTATTAATGTATTTCGAACTTAAATGCGGTACAGCCAGCAGCTGACAAACAGGCCTAATTGATCGGAGGATGGGCATCCGTAACAAGCAAATGAGTCGCAGATGCGTTGCCTACCTTTAATGGACAGAGGAGATAGACTGGAAAATGGATATTTCTCCCATCCTATCTTTATTAGAAAAGAATGGGTTAGGGAAGAGGACTGAAATTGGGCCTCAGGCACCTCACTCATCAGACGAAACGCAGAAGCGTACTTCAACTTCACG
>DWTW01000162.1:0-19654 GCA_018246275.1 Papilio slateri
ATGGTTCACGACAATAGTCGAATGGCGGGATTCGAACCCACGACCATGTTGTGCATGTTTCGCGGACCGTACCCTTATTGGTCATAGGCAATGTGATGAATGATGATAATCATACATTCAGCTGTTTTTTTTTAATTAACTAAACTACGCTTTTACAATCTATGGGTAAAATCTAGAGTTTAATAAAATAAAGAAAAATGCAACAATCAATAAATCCAAAGATTAATTTCTTTAATAAAAATTCCCAATCAATTCATATAGTACTGATATGTAATGTTCTTCTCTAACTCTTCTACGGTAATGCGTCTTCGAATAACATAGTTTATTGAAGTCTTCGCCTGTGTTACCACGAAACCGTTGTCGTCAAACTGACCGTCCAAAGAAATTGTCTCCAGCCACAGGAAAAGTACTACCGTATCTACTTCAATGTTAACTATGTACTTAAAGGTGTCTTTTAGTTTGCCTCTGTAGAAGCTCTTTGAAACAGTTATCTGCAAGGAATAATTAGATTAGGTATTATATAATATCAAATTCTATATACTTATTGTTCTATAGTAATATAATAAAGCCTGAAGAGTTTATTTAAACGCGCTAATCTCGGGAATTACCATTTCGCATTTGACAGCCCAATTATTAAGTAACGCTAGTTAACATCACGCTCAGTGGCGTATTTTTGGAGGCCCGGGCCTAGGGCGGCCAATCGTGACAAAAAATCCACTGATGATAACAAGAAATAACTCAAAGTATGTAAATATTCTAAAGGCTCGCGCACATTACGGTGGGCCGCACTGCACCGCATCGTATAACAATAATCTTCCTAAATCGCTTTTGTACTTACTACATGGCCTAGGGCCTTAGGCGGCCAAAACTGAAAATCCGCCACTGGGTACAGGCGTAAAGTCGAAGTATTTTATACTGCGTTTCGTCTGATGATTGAGATTCCGAAGTCCCATCGCTTCCTCCTTTCCTTTCCTTAATATAATAAAGTTTGTATCTTTGAAAATCTTTGAAAAAAAAATCTTTGAACGCGCTAATCTCAGAAACTACCAAACGGATTTTAAAAAAAGATTTTTTATATTTGACAGTCCTAATATAAAGGAAGATTAGGTTAAGTTAGCATCATACTACGACGCTAAGGTGCACGGTTCCTTCGGTTTCCGGTAAGATCACAGAGACAAACTTTTAAATAGATAATAAATAAATGCTTTATTGCTATTAAAAACAAATTTGCATCAGAAAAAACTAAAATTAGGTCATTATTATAATTATGAAAAGGGGCGTGACTCAGCTTTGCCGACACAGAACCAAGATCTCGTATCGTATTGGTTTTCAGTCACCCTCCCCCCCCTTTCCCTTTGCGGGACTGAAAAGGGATGAGAAATAAGGCAAGGTGCGACGGGTGAAATTGCAGGGCTAGTGCGACATAGAGGCTAGCAACGTTTCTTCAATTTATTTGGCTGTAGTGGAGTCTTAGGGTAGCGGTTGTCACGTTAGCCTTAGGCGCGGTGGTAAAAGAACTGTACCTACCTGGGAGAAGAACTGTATGCACTTGTGTCGCTCGTGGAAGTGCGTCTCGTCCGCGGACAGGGTGACGGGGCAGCCGGGGCAGCGGAATGTCCATCGTGACGTCACCTGCGATAGCAAATTGTGTATTATTATAAAAAGACACGACAATAAGTGATACGTCATCTTGAAATATTGAATGTTACTTGAAGTCTATTAATTTCACGACCTTACAGCATCTTTCAGACCAAAACCTGCGTATATTTGTACACTCACGAGTCACTAATAACTATTATAATATTAATATGGTAACACGACTTTTAAATCTTCGGCAGACCATAGACTAGGACAAAAACTAGGACCATAGATTCGGACATTTAATAATCAACAATGACAAGACAAAAATCAAATGTTACCTTGACAGGTGGTTTCCTCGTGATGTGCGCGACGAGGAAGTTCATGGCGATGTCCTCGCAGTTCATGTACTCGTCGACGTAGTCGCGCACGGCGGCGGGCAGCGCGCGCCAGTACGCCCACAGGTAGTAGCGGTGCACGAACGCCGCGCCAGTCAATACCATACTCAACTCACAACTACAGCACAAAATAAAATTCTTAACAATTAACATTGAAATTCTTCTTCTCCTTCAGTCAACAGATGTCCACTGCTGGACCTCAGGTAGGCCTCAACCATTAATCGCCACAAAGATCGGAAAATAAATTAACTGGACATTACGAAAGTACTACATAGTATGAACAGTTATTATTATTTCCTAGCTGATCTGACCTTGTTCTGTAACGTGTGGCTGACTGGCAGAACAAATCTGACTGCGCAGTAGCGTTGAAAAACTATTTTTAATAGAAGAAAGTGACAAATGAGCTAGCGGTTTACCATATTAAGTGACAAATGCCGATAGACATCTGCAACAACTTAATGACTTGTATATGTGTTGCCTACCTTTAATGGACATAACAGATAAAAGGATAATTCCTTTTTCTTCCCCTCCCCAGTCAAATCTTCTTCCCCCTCCTATCCCATCCTTATTAGAAAAGGATGGGAAAGGAAAGAGGACTACAATTAAGCCTCCGGCACCTCACTGAAGAGACCAAACGCAGATTATTTCTACTTCAGGCCTGTCTTTTGTGAGGCCGGCCCATTCGTACAACAGAGTTCGTGTTGTTGTTGCGAAAACTGCCATTGTTGTTGCGGGCTGTATCACTTGGAAATATTTTTTTTTTACCTGTAGTTGGAATTGTAGAGGAATCCATTATTGAAATTAAGATCCCAAGCGTGGTATCGGCCCGGAAACCCAACAATACGGTCGCGATGTTCACGCCAAACTCTGTGGAGAAATTAGTTTTTTTAACAATGACAGTTTGGCTCACCTAATTAGTGTATTGAGGTTACAGCAAATTTGTTCCAGTGAATTTTAATGTTTCAAATATTGTTTTACATCAGTTTACAATTAATATACTTCATATGCAAACTAAACAACAGTATCACACGAGTTATGAGACTACTAATGCCTATACACTGTATGAGCCTGTGGGTGACGAGACCTCATAAGATTATTTTAACCATACAAAAGTCACGAACCTAACCTGCCCAAGGAAGTTTTCACTAAATAAAGTGTTACCTGAATGCAAAGATGATCTCATCGTGCCTGAGATGAGCATCATCGTCGACGCAGAGCACGGCCTCGGTATCGACGAGGTGGTAGGGCAGGAAACGATTGTTGAGGGAGTTCTTTGTGGCGCGAACCACCGCCACCGGAGCGCCGCAGTCCGGCCATGCCGCGGCGGTAGGAGGCGTCACGCCGTTCCATACCACCACCACCTTCGAAAAACAGAATACAAAATATCTTTAAATAAAATCAATATCAGGGCAACCGAGCTTAGCTCGGCGTTGTCTTTTATAAGGTCGAGGTTTTTCCGAAAATATTATATTTAATATTCGGAGAATGTTATATAGCGTCATCTAACAGAAGTTTTAGGAGGACAAAAGATGCGCTCTAAATTTATTTCTAGTAAAAATTCGTGTTTTTTCGGGCAAGACACTTTTATAAGATACATTAAAAAATAAAAACCTTATCTAAACTAATATTATAAAAAGGAATGATTTGATTGTTTATTTGAAATGAATAGGCTCTGAGACTACTGGACCGATTTGAAAAATTCTTTTACCATTAGAATCCTACATTATCCTTGATATAGGCGATATAATTTATGAATTTCTGATTTTGTTTTTTGTTAATTACCAGGGCGAAACCGGGGCGGACCGCTAGTTTAAAATAAATGGAAGTGTGCCCTTAAAGAATAGTAATGTCACTGAAATAACAAATTGCCATGATGTCATACAATAATTATTTTGTTCAAAGCCTGCGTGTGGTCGTATTAAAGTGTTCAACACTATAGACGATCACTTCCTTTAAATAGTTTCAAAGAATAGAAACAATAATAATGATTGGTATTGATTGTATCAGTGTGGCACGTGCAACTCGGCGCAAAGCTATAGTGAGTTACTATTAGTGCGCCGCCATCGATCGCCGACGCAGGGCCTTGGCAGTGAGCGCGCGTGACGTCAGCAGCACGGACAGCGCACCAGCCCCGCCGGCTAACACACCGACAGTGACAATATGGATCGCTGCTCTCACCTTAATATTGAAAAATCGTTGGTTGAGTAAGAAGAAGGAAGGAATTTTGTATGTTTTAATCGATCTTCCAATATGTCTACCGGACCAACAAATTTATCTTTAACCTAGTGTATATTAAACCAATTCTAATTTGATCAATATTTAACCTTGTTGATATGAAAGTGAGTCCGATATTGAACGACACCGACCCGCGTTTTATTTGTTTTTACCGTTTGGGTAACATTGTGAAAAACGTGATCGTGACTGCTACCTGTACAACGAAGTTGCCAATGGGTTTAGTTTTATTTATTTTAGGTTTTACATTACATTGACCCTTGTTTTCAAAAAGGAGAAATGTACAGAGGCCTGCAAGTGAGAGAGAATTTAGTTCGTTTGAAATCATTATTTGTACCGCTTCAATTTCCACTCGCATCCCGCTTTTTCTTTATATTACCTACACACACGGAGGAAACTATATCTGTCGGTAACACTGGATATATCATATTATTATACCATACATATTATTAATTCGTAAATTATAATACCCAGAACTCTGAGTCTGTAATGGAGTGATGACACTTTGTTCTAAAGTTTCCTACGGCACAGGAATCAACCCTACTTTGACAGGCGTCATTAACGATATAAAAGTAATGTAATTTCATGATGAATGAAAATGTGTAATTTCATTAAAAGGCAACACTTGTATCTCGTTACCATGATCGTAAATAAGTCGTTCGTTCGCGAAGCAAAAAACATTCGGCTAGAGATCCGTTACGCAGATGTCGTTCTTAATTTATGTATCGCCGGTGCCGTAGTTCTAGACTTCTCTGTTGTTTCACTCAACAACATATTCAGAGAATTTATTAACACGCTCCTCGATGAAACTAGTTTTTTTTTGATCTGATTAAAACACTTAATATGTACGCGGCGCTGCCAACAGCGTGAGATCTTTTCAAAAAGTGACCCCTAAATTAAGGAATTACGCGAGTATTCTGGGAGTAGGTCTTCTTTCCTTGTAGAGAAAAATATGTGAGATATTTTAAACCATTATAATGTACCATAGATAGTAACGATTCCCTACGAAGTATGTTTTAATGTTGCATGGTCGACAAACTATCATTTTAGTTCTGTTCACTGTTACTCAGTTACCATTACCTTCCTTCTACCTACTACCAACTACCTACTACCTACCCTAATTCTAATACCTACCCAAGTACTCACAATTATCATGAATCTATTTTTATCTCGTTAATTTCATCCTGCTTCAGCATATTTGTGGAAATACCCATGTCGTAAATAATGCGAAGGAAATGGCGGCTTGCGTTGCCGGTGGTAAATGGTGTGGGGCTGACGTCATTCGACCGATGTTACTGCCAAGGCATCAACAAATTATTTCCCTACCCCTGCCCTACGACTTAGAGCGCGTCTGTACGTAACGAAATTTTGTACAATAAAGTCTTACAATTTCTAATACACGTCAAAAAAAAGAAGGCCATGCATTCGAATTCCAGTCGGCAAAAACCGGTTCGGTTCTTTGCATTTAAACTCCTTGATAAAAAATTTGCATTTTGTACGTACTTAATGAAAATACATCTGGTATAGTTAAAAGACTTGCAAACATTTTAAATTTACATTGTTAGCCGAAAGCTTCAGTTGACATCATTCGAAGTCACGGCAGCTCAAGGCGGTGACCAGGCGACACGCTGCGCCGGCATCGTCGTGACTTAACTGGACGACGACCTTTGCACGGCGTACAGGAATAGACGAGTCAGGGATATTAAAACCACTTCGTCTATTGTTTACTTGCCGTGGCAATATTACTGTAGTGTTTGTGTTGAGAGAACCACATGCATTAGTGCAGCGAAAACACAATAACCCTTTTGAATCTCTACTATAAGTTTTGATGAATTTGGGTCGGTGCTTACAGTTTATATCCAAATGAATACTTAATAGAAATAAGTGTGAAATTAATTTAGATAAATAGAGATTAGTAAATAATAAAAATACTATAGTAGTAGTTTAGAAAAGTAAATAAGTGTACAGTCGGTATTTTTTTTTATGGGTGAAGGTGGCAAACGAGCAAGGCAAAAAGCAAATGAGTTGCATACACGTTGGCTACCTTTAATGGACAAAGGAGGATAGACAGGAAAATATTTTCTGTTTTTACTTTTTATCCATCCCCACCCGTCCCATCCTATACTTATTAGGAAAGGATGGGAAGGCGAAGAGGACCATTGCGAAGAGGAGGAAATTGTGTATTATTCTGTTACTTCCTCGTTTTTAGTGACCTTTATATCGATAAGGGCTACCGATGAGGCTCTAAAGCAGGAGCCAGCAACAGGCAGACCGCGGAATGTCGAAACTAGGACCTCCAAATATTCGTAATTATACCTACATGTTCATTTAAATAATATTTTCATATAATTGGGTAGTTATGAAAATATCATTTGAATTAACATGATAACTATTTTCATACGTTTGAAAGACCCTTGTGTCTTTTCTAGACCTCGATAAAACTTTTTCAACTATATGCGGTACTGTACTTCACTTAAAACTACTTGCGGACGGACCCCTGCTCTAAAAAATGGGTCGTAGCTTGCAACGTCGCTAGCAATACGCACAAGCCTTGTGACTGGCTAAATGTTACCCTTGTGTGACCCTTGGATACGCCAATGTTTATCATTGGATTTTAAGATGATGACTAGAATGGATAGGTTAAATAAATAAAAAATTATGTTTTCGTCATTATAGAAATTGAAGAAGGATCTGAATTCTTCAGATTTAGAGTAGGAAACCAAGGCATTCAGTTGTCGTCAATCTAATTTGAATGGAATTATTCGAAATTAGAGAAGTATCGAAGAAAATCTTGATGTAGAAACTGTAATTACAATTTCAATGAAAATGATAAAATTCGCATAGAAAAGTTATTTAAAATGGTGTTTCTATACGCTTCAACAATCTTCATTAAGAAACGAGTTCTCGATCTGTTTCGTATAAGGAAATCGCAGTATCGAAATACTAAGCGGTTGCACAAACACTCGGAGAAAATACCCCGAGCTGAAGCTCGTAAAACGACGCATACTAACAGACTGATAGAGGCTGGCAGAGATCCAAGCGAATCAATTATGCATGCGAGTGGACGTGACCGCGGGTAGATGTGAATCATTGCGAGACAATACGAGGACAGCGGCTAAGCTAATGTGCCGAAGAAATTTCTATTGAACAGCTTTTTGCTCACGCCGCGAGAACGGTTTCCGTATAATGTTTTCTAAAATTTCCATCATAAATGTCTGATCCTACTAAGAGCTCCCTGTACGCTCTCAAGCACCCTAAGTGTGTGACGAAGGGCCTGTCATGATAGGGGAAGACCATTTATGGCACAGCCGTTGCGAGGACAACGACGGCATTTTCTTCAGACCTACGTTTATTCCTTTTTATAGCTCATCCTAAGGCAGTGATTTAGCTTACGAATCTGAAACGTTTTTGTAGCCACGCGGAACACTCCCCATTATAGAGCCAAGATCTAATGAGGCTGGGCTTTACTTACGGAGCCTAGTTGCTGCGGATGCTGGCTCATTACTATGTGGCCATTGAAATGCAATAAAAAAAATTTAGCAGAACGGAAGTATTTTACATTGAACAATATTACTAATATTAGTATCGTAAGTTATATATTACATGTACTGTGTGCCGTAGCAGTCGGTCGAGGGGATGCGGGACACACAAGGATATTCTAAATGTCAGTACGTTAATCACTGTGTTTGTACTTATTTATTAATTAACACCATACATTCTATTTGAATTTCAATCAGAAAATGTTACGCCTATCTTTATTAACGCAGTCACGTAGTGTGTATAGATTTTTTCCAAAAGAAATGCCTTGACTCTGCTTATAAACGATTTTTTTAAATAAAGAAGTGCTTTAATATCCTGTGGTAATTAATTAAGTATTAAGCCTGATAATTACCGTTATGTTTAGCAATAATTAATTTAGATTGGAGGTTGTAATTAAGGTCCTTTCTTCTCGTTCTTTCTCTTTCCTCTCTCTCCACCTCCGTCTCAAAATCATGTGTATATTTAGCTAAATAATTAGTTACGGCTAGTGTATAAAGCCTTGGACCTGTCAAAATCACTAATTCTTTAAAACGATCTTTGTAAAAATCCCTTTGTGATATGAGGACCATGGTTCTTCTTCTTTTTATGCTCCTCTTCTGTAAAGTAAAAGCTTTTTAAAAATAATTATAGTTAACTATGATTTACCAACCTCGTGTCAAGTATCCTAACCTGACTCACCTTATTCATACACGATAAGATACCACTTCAAAATAATACTAGACCTAATATTTCCTGAAAAATATTTCATTCGGTCACAGGTAGTTACAGAAATGTCTTAAATGCTCCGTGTAGGCCGCCGCGGCCAAAATGAATGTCTTAATGTACGATTTGAACATTGAAGATTTGTCGTCGCAGTGTCAGGTTATAAAATTGCTTAGCATGGTGATTACAGAGTAGTTTGGGTATTCCTAAGAATTCTACTTCCTTCAAATCATGGTGTCTGTAACAATATTATGGAAACAATTTAGATTAATTTTACTTTTACCTATTTAGACTGATTTAAACTGACCGAAGATTCTTTTATGACAGATTTTCTAGAAACTGCGTCACCGATGCTTGTTCCTGAAATGATTAACATCTTTCGAATTAGTTGTGAGCAGTACTCTATACCTATAAAAGGTCTGTGTCTAATTAGTTTATGAACTTATCACGTACTTCGCGTAAAGCTTCTAGCACTGCGATAAACACAATCGTGACCTGTTGGCGGAAAACATCTCGCGTTTGTTGGTAACGGGCTCGTTATCTACGGGTACTGCGCAGTTGTCGGCCCGCCGGCTGTGTCGGCCGGATCAGCCGCGTCCTTGCGCACTGTTTACATTAGATACGCCGGGTTGCTGGCTTGCGCGTCGCTTGTCGATCGTACATGTTGTGCGAGTAAAGTATTTGTATAGTTGTCGACCATCATTTAATAAGCACGGTAGGGAGTAGTAGGTATGTCGTAGTTTACTTAGTTGGGATCGTGTTTCTTTAGGATTGTTTGAGGGACGATATAGCTAACTAAAGTCTTTCCAAACCTATACACTTAACCGATACCCTTTGACTTTATCTGACCTTTAACAAAAGAGTTGATTCCTTGTTGAATCGCCAGCTACAAATTATTATGTGAACGGGTTCCGCGCGTTCGCGCTTATCTTATGTAATAAAATACCTTTCGCGATTGTCAATAACGATGTCTTAAAAATGGACACCTTCCGCGTCATTTTTAACTATTGATAATTTCGTTTTCAATAATGTCAATTTGTACCTTCGTTGTAGATTGACTGTACAATCTACAAAGGTCTAACGTCGAGTATAGAAACATAAGATCAACGTTGACGGCAGAAATATTGCGACCCTTAGCGGATGGGCAGAACATTTTACAGAACAGAACAGTTACGTGTAAGTAGTGCTTTAGATATAGAAGTCTCATTCAATACAGGAGCTTCAGCTTTCTTCAGCTTCAGTCAAATGGAAGAAGCTGGTATTTGGGAGCTCCAGCCCAGAGATGCGATCAGTATTCTATGTGGGCCGTGCTTGCGCCTGATACAACTGTATGAGGCGATGGGCCAGCAATCTATTGAGTACACAAAGCCTTTTGGATGCCAACTTGGCCTTGCCTTCCGGGCGACCACGAAACTGAACGTCTCCCGATATGTCAACGCCGAGAATACCGATACTGGCTGAGACATCCAAGGGAGTATTGTTGAAGTTAAGAAATACAACAAGAGTTTCGCAATGCCTTGTCTACATATAATAGTTGAAAATGATGACTCATGATCATCCATCATTTTATTGATATAACTACGGACGTCGCATCGTTATCGTTGATATTTTTTGTCTAACGCGAGTTATTTATAAACTTTATTACGTACTGTGCAGTCAAGGACTGCCGGCGTGTACACGTCGACCGCCTAATGACCATCATCAGAACGCAAACAAAAACTCGATTCTTACAATTGTGACGGACGTTACATTCGAGCGAGGCTTGTTAATGTCTCGACACGATCCGGCCAATCAGATTAACTTATTGTTAAAAATGCTGTCAGAATTTTATTCTAGTTTCTTATATATCGCCTACAAGCTGTCCGTAAATACAATTAGTGAGATCGCAAAGTTGTATTTTTTTCTTGCTATCTAAGAGAATTTCAAAAAGTTACGATTTGTCTTGTGTTATCTGCAATTATGTTAGTAGCCTTATGTATTTTGTATTATACATTGTATATAGCTGTTTTAATACTATGTAAAATTGTATTTTTTGATAATATGGTTTATTTCCTTATATTACCGAACCGTATTAGGAGAGCCAGTGCCTAATTATTAGAAACTTACCTAATTACTAGAAACGTTTGAATATATAATATATAAATGAATAGATGAAAGAAACAACATGTGTACTTATAACAATAGGTCTGAAATACTTATAATTTAAATGCTTTAGAGTTACGATGCCGAAAAGACAAGGACAGAAGTAAACACGTTTGGCGCGGTCTAACTACTTGATGTGGTTATTTAAAGATAAGGGATAAGTCATGCCTTATAGTGTACATAACTGTGACTACGCCAGAGTTTATCCGGACGGTGACATTCTGTAACCCAGCCAGACGCAGTGACACTTGCGCGCGCTGAGCGGCTGTCACTTGCGCGCTGATAAGCCCACGCATCTTAGCGTCTCGTTTGTACCTTATCTACCCATAATGTCTCTACTGTCCAGATTACAGCGGCGTTTGACAGTAGTGCGTATGACGTAGGTAAACTTGTCTAGTTGCAACTTATCATCACTTTAATGTTATAGGTATATTTTTAAGATGATTACATAATGAATCAAGGTTTACTTTAAGTTTATTACTTGTAGGTAGAGATAACGTTGCAGAAAACATCAGTCATTGTTTTGCAGTCATGGCTTATTTTGAAGTTTAATCGTATTTTATTATAATTAAAATTCATCTATAAAACGATTTAATAGATACGACAAAATTGTTTCTTTAGCGGCACTAATTAGCAGATACAAAGTTAATTTTTAAACCAAATATGGTTTTTCTATCTTTTTATTGTTAAAGAAATTAATTAAAAAAAAATGCTTTTCCGTAGAGTATTTACAAAAAAAAAACGAATAATAAAATTTAATCGCATACGTGTCCAATTCAATAAGCATCGGAAGACTGTAACTAACGTCTCATAAGGAAACGTTCCACCTCCAGCTTTAGTTTTAAGTATAAAGTTTTCTTTATAAATGTATTGTTTTCGCATTGTTTCGTGATCAGGTCATAAGAGCAGTGCGCGGCGCGCGTCCACGTCCACGTCCACGTCCACGTCGGCGTGATCTTGAACTTGCGCGGCGCAGTGTCAGGCGCGCAGTAGAAATTCAGCATTAGCTATGCTTAGATCTTTCCATTCAATGGTACGATAAGCATTATGTATTTATAATGTTTCTATAGTACGTACGTGTCGCCTTGTTGCATGAGCATGCCGCGTGAGGCGCGGTAATGTTAACTATTCACTTGTTATTAAAATATAATGTATTATTTCATGTATGGATTTTAACAGCGTAGTTTTGAACATAAAATTAAACGACTTCGTTTCATTATTTCATTTGAGGAGTATTATTTAAAACGAGTGCCTAATCTTTACTCTTTGATCGTCTTGATTTCGTGTCTAAAAGAGCTGTAGCATTTCATCATACTGTCGTTATGCGGAAAAACCATAAATTAGTTAATTTATGGATTTTACTATCCAATTATTACTAACTTTAAACCTAATAGTGTTCGGCTTTGTGAGGTCACAATACTGAAAAATTAGGCATACTGAGATGTAGAAAACAATGTCAAAGTTCATCGCCGCGTATTTCCTAATCGTGATGGAATATTCCCGAGCGAGCCGTCGCTGGCAGAGTGGCGGTGTTATCACTCGTTATCGGGCGCTGGGTCGGCGCGGACGCGTCGCCGACCCGCGCTACGTCACCTATCGCACAGTTGTGATATAAATAAATGTGTTGCAACACGCTTACTGCTCTGAAGTCGGCCGAGTGATTAACTATGATCGGACCGCGAGTTACTCGCCCTTTAGATGAAAGAGGGTATATTTTTGTACAGATCAGTGCACTAGTACTGCGGTACAAAAGCGCGTTCGATGAACCTCTGTATCGAGTTTTACTCGCGTTCGAATTAACCTATCCAATACAGTTGTTATTTTTAACTTTGTTTGGTACGGTACTAAATTGTTACTGAAAATATTCCCCAAGGCCTAAAACCTAAGGCCTGGGCTCTACGCACTCTGTACCAACATATTTCACGTGTCACTTGCTTCGTTTTTTATCATATAACACATTTTATAGGAATTTCACCAGTCCACTTTGTAATTGAGTAGATAAAAAAATAATGACTATGTTAATAGTATGTTTTGGCACGTATTCCGATAGCACGACATATTTACCGAGTGAAACATACTTCGTGACTATTGTTCGTAAATAAAACATTAATTTATTGCATTACCAATGCGTTGCGATCGAGAGTCCGAATTACAAAAAGAACATCATTATTTCACGTTTTATAATTACGCCTCTATTACAGTTTTCTGAATCGCTACACTTTATTGTATGTTTCGTATTATTGCTTTAATTAATTAAATAGAGATAAACAATCGCGGTCGATATTTATTCGTTGTTTTACCATCATATACAAACTTGGAGACGCACGATGAATGTAAAAACCTGGTAACATCTCTCACGTTTCATATTGGCATTTGTAAAGAATCACAATCTGTAACTTTGGTATGCACAACGACAACAGTTAAAGGCGACTAAGAATGAACGTTCTAAGTTATCGAAGAGGAAAAGTTTATACCTTAACTATCGGCTCTCTATAACCAGCTGGCTGTAAAAACAAGTAGTCTAGACATTTACCATGATCCGATATCTACGTTCAAACGAGCTGTCTTATGATGCATAACGCTCCGGTAAATATATAAATAAGAAATAAATTAATAATAATAACAACTGATTTACATTCATATGTTTTGATTTGGATTTGTGAGTGGATCTATTATAATTGATCTCATGTTCTTTTTTTTATGCGTAGTATATTTTTCTTCTTTGATTTGGGGCATGTTGTGGTCGCCCGTTATTAAAATTACAATTAGTCGACTAATGTTGGTATTACTCTGTACATGTGTGTGTTATTGTTAATTATGTTGGCAACCCTTGCAAATGAAAAAAAAAGTTACATATAAGCGGTTTTGTTATAGTAACGTTTTTAGACTCAAATATAAAAGTTTTTATTCAATGCACCCTTCGCTTTTTCGACATAACAGAATTCGATTAACTTTTGTGGGTCCCCTATATCTATTCAAGCGCACCATAATGTAACCGGCATTCGTGGAGGTAGCAATCGCGTGGCTAGTTTGAGAGCTACCATAGAAAAAATAATTAATGGGTGCCTTCGACACGCGACAGTGCCAGTCACGAAATGTCAAAGATTACGGCCGCCATAGGTCGCACCGTCGACACCAATACTTTGCAAATACCACGGAACGAGGCTAATTCGTGATTGAAACTGCGTAGTTTCTATACGTATACACAGGTGATATTAAACTCCAAGCTCTATCTGCAGCAGCTGTATCTAACTCGAACGTTAAATTTAATTGTATAATATATTGTTAGTACCTTTTAGATTTCTCTTAAGTGAATTTTGTAAATTCTTTGAGAAAATAAATCTCTTTAACCACATTAAGACGGATCGGATCCTTACCCTACGACTGGAACAATGTAGTATAGAACATTGACCAAGAAAAATCGACGGAAAGCAGAATTTACTTCTTTGTTCCACTTAAAGTGGTGACCAGAAACACAGCCCCCTTCTCGTTCTTTCTTATTTTCTGTATTTCCTTTCTTCAGTAAGGGTTGGCGACGTGCAGTGCAGTTCATTCTAATGCTATTTGATAAACAAAAGATTTAAAACACGGCCCTACTTTCGTATGTACTGCGACGGCTCACATAACAGAATGTGACTGTGTGTTTCAAACACGTATAAGAGCCAATTACTACAAAAAGTTGAATAAATCGTTTCACGAATGGAATTCTAGCTCATTTGAACATATTGAGCCTACGAGTATACTCCCCAACGTCCGCGCGTGACCAGCGCCGGCTTTAATGGCGGCGGACACGCGAGTGCCACGCGCCGCACGCGCCGACACCTGCTCTCCTGCTACTCCGTATTGTGAAGCCAATACTAATACATCTATATATTTATTTATTTTCGACACGATATGATACTTTATTCTAGTTACATAGATCAATGAAAGTTTTAAATTGTAAAGTAATTCTTCCCATAAAACTAAAATGAAAATATGGAGGCGAAGAATTTTTATGTTGCGAAAACTCAAGGCAAAAGTACCGATCATGTTGACAGCATTCTGTAAATTTTATGAAGAGAACTTAATTAAATCGTTGCATGCGCCGCCGTATCCATGCTGTATCCGTGCTGCAAGTGACATTCTGCAATCGTGAATTTTAAATAACTCATCGGATGACACTAAGCTGATAATATCATCAAATCTAATTTGACAGGTATGATAGACAGACAGAAAATGGTACCTGTCACGCGGAATGCTGTCACTGCAATGGCCGTTTCACGTGCAATGTAACCAATAACGCTCCAGACACGTGATCTTTCCGATACCATACAGTATCGCTTAAGTACATCTATCAATTGTTGCTTATGTATTGTTTATTATATTCATAACAAAACTGTCTGTCTGTCAACTGGTCGTACTCAGTGAAAATTTATCTGCGTGTGATACGCAGAGTGGGTGACGGATATCCATACTTAACTATCTATTTATTTCATTAACATGCATATACGATGATCTGTATAAGATATATGGTAATAGATACTTTAATTATCACCTTTTTAGTACTACTTCACTAATGCGGTTGATATAAGTTTGCTTACAATTTTCTGCTGACACTAGGTTATATTAAATTTACGTCAACATACAAATGCAACTGTAGTTCTCATCATTTAAGGGATAATCATATTAAACCTGGTCAAACATTTTTAACTGTACATAAGTCTAGTTCATAAGTCAGCACGGTCGTCGTACTGTCTCGGTCGCTTCGTCACTCTGCTGTTGTTCAAATGTTGAATGGCACCGACGGTGTGAAGACGATTCCATTGCCAATTCTTATGCAAAACTTGAAGACAACCAACTTGAAGTACTAAATGTTTTTTAAATATTTTGTGGCCTATTAACGAGGATGTCCGTTAGTCTACGTGCAGTGTAAAGACGCTTTGTAACACGTCGCGTGACTATAACTCTAGTGTGGCTGCGCGGCATGGCGGATGGAGCCAACCCGAGCTACGAGCGTGCCATCACGCTCGTAGCGCTGAAGCTCGCGTGCGTGACCCAGCCGCGCCGACGTGGCTCGCGTGCGGGACAGAGTTGCGGCGTTATGAGCGCGTGTCACGCGGCTGTGCGTGCTGCACGCTCTTGTCCTGCGACGGCTCTTCCTGTGCGTCTAACTTGCGGCAGCTGGTAAACTAGAGTTTTCATTTACTTAATTCAAACTTTTAATTCCCGCATGGTAAGCAATAGGAATGCGACTGAACAGAAACTGAATCTTTGAAGATTCAGTTTCTGTTTCTCAAATTCTTTTCTATTACTTTTTTCTCAAATCTCTTACATATTTATGTAGATTGCGATATACTAGTAGACGCTCATGAAGTAGTTTTTGCGTCACAGAGAAATAAACATTAAACATACAACAATCCAATACAAATTTTCACGGTTATAATATTTGTAGGATTTCAAGTACAATTACATTAGTTAAGTTAATCATTCTAAAAGCAAAAGGTGCATCACCTGTTCATTTAATTTGTCGCAATTTATGATGTTATATATTATACGAACAATCGATTCATGACCGGATAATATTTATCTCTGTTGTCATGCGCCCGCATTACCCGTATGTCGTACGTCTCTAAGGCCACTTGCGATCGATAAAAAAATCAATTGAATTCGTTTATATTGCTTGTTGTCTTAAGAAGTAGAATTGGCAATTTCACATGCAAGGACGAATGGATGCGTAAGACTCATGGCCGAAAAGTTTTAGACTCAATTAGAGGTAATATAAGGATGTCAGCGGATATGTACCGTCAGTTTGTCTTCGCACAAGAACCATAATATTTTGGTCGATTGTGTCCTAATCCTGATATTCTCTAAATTTATCTTCAATATTTTTAACTGTTAAAACAGTGCTAAGTTTAGTCTTGTTTTTACGCAAAACGCATTAACCCTTGGTGTCCTCCTACGAGGAGTTACGACCATGATAGAAAATTTCAAAATTACATTACAGTCAATGATTAACTACAAGAGGCGCGTCAGACTTGTTATTTAATTAAAGTCTTGATTAAATGATTATTAAAACTTCCAATACTGCAAGAAGTACATAGCGTGATGGTTTTATATCGTGTTTAGCGTCCGTTCAAGACCGCTGCGTGTGAGGGAAGCTTGTGTCGACCCGGCGCTGTATGATGCATGTGCATGTGTTTTAACATATCGAAGTGTTTTTTAAGATATAAAGACCCTAAAACTAAGTCTAAAGAAAAGATTTAAAGATTTTGCAATAATTAATACAGTAAGATCGGCACGTGTAAACACTGCGTTACTGAATGTAGCTGTTGCCAAGGAACGCTGTGGGGCGTGGCCGTACATAGATTGCGGAAGAAAATATAATGAATTATATTATTTATCCTTACAGAAAACAATTAAAAAATTACTTTTATCACTATCAAGCCTTGCTATGAAACGGTCCGCTGCACATAAGATTGTAACGTTGCCGGTCACGTAGGAAGCGGCGCAAGGGGGCGCGGGGGTTGCGGGCGCAGCATGTTAGATGGCGCGTGTCACGCGAGTGGCCAGCATGTTGGATGGCGTGCGTCACGCGAACGGGCAGCTTGACGTGATGCTGAGGACATGCCACAAGCAACTATCGCGAACAACTAACGACCTGCTCTACACGAAAACGTCGCTTAAATGCTACTATTTAGACATAATTGCAGCAATTCCTAAAAATATGACGTCACTTCTCATTTTGAGTCATCTCGACATGGGCATCATCACTGCCCATTTAATGCACTGTAAAATACAAGTAGGGTAGCAACAAATATTTGCAGTCTTCATACTTAAAACCGAGCTCACGGAAGTTTTAACGTGTGTGACTTGCAATCATCGTATAAACCCTATATACATAAATTCATCTTGAGTTCTCTTATCGCTTTACAATACTAATGTATTAGTATACATGATGAATGCGGCTCAATAGCCGCTAATAAAGTTAAAGTTAAATCATATAAACAGTTATACTGACAGTCCCATTACGGAGTTGTGGTGGCAGAGCCGACGGCCGGACTATCGGACACCGTTCGGGATCACCCGGGAAGATTCCACCTTCGGTTTATGGCAGGCCTCAGCTTTGCGTTTGACCTAATGCTTTTTTGTTTTTCATTTGGAAATTCTAGTGTGATGCGACGAGTTTACGATAATACTGTTAATGTTTAACTCAACATGTGGTACGGTTATATCACACGAAATGGTTACTCGTTAACATTTATTTCAGTTTTCTAACTATATTCTATCCCCTATAACACTTGGCTCCTAATAGAGTAGGGAAAGCGTCTGTCTACCATGGTTCGATTAAATTGGCATGATAGTTATTTTCTTGATACATAGCCTAATCGCGACTTGTTTGCAGTTCAACGGTTACAGAGATTTAACTTTACGATTACAACTGTACTTTAACTGTACATTACTTCACCTCAACAAAATGAACCCTTCTTATCTATTCGTTCGTTACCTTTAAGTATGTTAACAATAGGACTAACGAGGATTCTTTTGTTGCAGGTAAACTTGGCGCAGTTGGGACAGGCGTAGCAACGGTACCTTATATTATTTCCACTTACGTTGCTGAAGTCGCGTTCGTTTTAATGTTATTCCTCTCAGCGAGTACCAAAGTTGTTTGGTCACGTTAAAAGCCTTTAGGTGACTTTATGACGTGTTTAAAAGTTTTCCAAAGAAGTCCGACAGAGTTTAACTTAAGTTTTTTAACTTAAGAGTGTTAACCAACACGGTTTGAGATTTTTTTGGATCAAAAGTTGTTTGTGGAGGCAATTAAGTTATATTTTTGACTTATAACTTCGTAAACGTGACGGCGGCGTGACACGTGCGTACTTAAGGTACTTTTAAATTTCTATAAAGGTTTAATTTACTTTGACTATGATTATTTTTCGCGATCTTTTATCACGATTTGGTGAAAATATACACATACTGTTCATACAATAACGACGTTCAGGAACGGAGAAACGCGTAGCGGCAGGCAAAAATACTTCTACTACCTCTGAACACCATCGGAAAATAGAAAAAGTTTTTTTTTGTAATTTAAGAATTAGACGTAGGATCACACACACCTTCTTATCCCCACCTTTTCGATCTTTATTCTTACGCCTACAGTCCACCTCTTGAGATCCTTTCGCAACTTTGGTTATTGAAAATATGTGCTACCCATATAAATAATAGTTATACGAGTAGCGCTGCGGCCCCCCTCGTTATTCACAATTCTTTGATTGTTCTTGCTATGAAATTTTCGTTTGCTATTTTATAAATTTGCTTCTTATTTATCAAGTAACCGCCACTTATGACGTAATATGGTTTAATTACATAAGGAATATATTGACCGGTCGGTACTTTATGCAAAGAATAGTCGTTTTATTGACGCTCGACGTATTTCCCCTTCGGCAAATTTGCATAGGCTACTTCACAAGACGAGACCTGAGCTTTGCGATGTCACCGAGGCAAATAATTATGAAATGTTAGATCAGTTCTTACTTCGTTAATACATTCGTTTTCAAGTGATGTTAGGCAATCACTTGAGAATGAACGGATTAAAATTATTTTTTGTAATTTTAAAACCTACTGTGCTTTTTCTAGACCATCCATCCAGGTGGACGCCGATGATAAACCTTTTCGTGATGAAATTTTATCTCGCAACTTGCATTCATAAATATGGTCCTGGATACTGATCGGGTTTGAAGTCGTTAAGGAATAGGTGAAAAACTTAGGGAAATTGTAAATCTGATAAAATCACTGCTTTCAGTGCTAATTAAAGAGACGTAAGGTAAAACTGTTAGAGTTTTTCTTCATCTTTTAATATTATTTGAACAGACGTACGCAAGCAGCTTAGTTTTTAGGCGAATGAACATTACATATTTCAGCGCATCACACAAATGGTCTCAGCGCTACACGTCGCCACGTCGGAGCAAATCCCCCTCCCCCCGTCCTCCGCGCTCTCGCGACGTGGTATTTCGCGTCCGAGCAAAAGATGGTGCGGGGACCGGTCATCCGAAGGTCACCAGCTCTCAAACATCACACTACCGCCC